>SNQN01001309.1:13599-47406 GCA_008642245.1 Bassia scoparia
AAATCTCTAACTAACCTTATTCGAGAGTTTTGTTAAGATGAATTTTCTACTTTTTGAGGCTAATTGTCCAATTTGTCACTAGAAGTGACAATGTTCTCTAAATACTTTCCATTTCCAATTATATGGGAATGTTTTGTCAATAACCCACCTTGAGTGCATTTAGCCTATAAGAATATTTCCATTCTTTTGGCCGAAAATGCACAACTAAGGTGTTTTTTTTTAATACATACACCAATTAAAAGGTGTTTTTTTCTACACACTAACACTGCACTTAAAGTTAGATCTTATACTTCTTTATACTACAAGACTTGGTACTTAAAATGTGTTAACTGCAAAAATTCATTTATATGACTGTCAACATCTACGGATAAACTACAGTTTGAGGATATACCGATCCATTGCGAAGGTTAGTTTAGCATCATCTATCTACATCATCACCACACGAAATTACTATTCAATCGGTTATTAGATTGAAAGCAAAAAGGTAAGGAGGGGACGCCACAATTCTTACAAACCTTCATAATGCTAAAATTCTTACTCACAGTAGACGACATAATCATGAAAGTTCAGCAACCAATTATTGCGCAAAACGCATTAGGTTGGTGAAAGTGATTTAAGGGACAATAATCATAAATATATAGAATGCTGTTCTGTGTGGACTCTGGTGTAACCAAGTTTAAAGACTGTACGGTAATCCTCACGCTTCTTGCATCGCGCTCACTCTGGCAAAAAGTGTCTTCGGCTAATGCTGCCCCTCCATTCAAAGCAACAGGGTCAGGTTCACTCACTATCAGTGACATCTCCAACTGCCCATGATAGTTAAGGACACTGATGTTTGGTATATGATGTGCGGCACACTCATGATCGACAAGGCACACCTGGTTTTTTGTTATGCAAGCACTCAGTCTATTAATGAGCATAGCAAACAAAACGAAGCATCTATCGCAGCGATATTTTAGATAATCAACTACGATCAGTTTGTTGAAGATAAAATAAATAACTCCTATGTGGTTTGCTCGTGCACTTCGTTGTGATGGGGTGTAAGAACGCTGACTAACGAATTATTCCAGCCCGAAAGTGCTCGAGCACGCATCTCAAATAATAATTGGCAGTATGAGTGAATGAAGGTACATAGGTGGATTGTATTACAATCACTGGGATAGGATTAGGTATCTAGATGCTCACAGTCACTACAATCATACTGGGTAAATCTGGGTACAAGGGGCCTCAAATGTTAACATGTGCCTTAAAAGAACGAAAGGACAACCTTAGTATTTGGTCTCTGCCTGGTGGCAACAGATATGTGAGAAAGCCATAGCAGTTTTCCTGTTGGTTTTCAAGGACAATGTGCTATCCTGCAGACTTTTGTGTATAGGCTTGGGAGCATGAACTCTTCTGCGTCGGAATTCCACATTCGTCTCAGGGCCATCTGCTCAGCATAGAGTAAAATATCTTCTTGATGCTGCAAAATCAGAGATAAGTGCACATAAGCGTTTCAATCCCCACAATCATAGTTGAACGAGAGTACCTCAGAGAATGGACGTGCGTCAGTCACTTTCGAAGGATGGGCTTCAGTACCACGGCTGTCCATTCATCCAAAGGTCTTGTAATGAATCCTTGTTTTTGAGTTGGAAAGGCAAACATCATGAACATCCAGCTCCAAAGTCGCCCATAAGGGGGGTTGCAAGATTCAGACCGCGGAATTCCACAACGCTACATTGGTTAAGTGGACAGGGAATCGGCGGGGTCGAGAGTTATTGCATTTTCTTTGGGGTTGCTCTCGGGCGGATATCGGTGCAAAGTCGCATTTAGAATGCAATACATGCTCGTCCGCGCGGATTCTGAATTAGAGGAGGGAAGTTGTTGGGATGTCATATAATCGGGACGCGACCGCCTCAACAGGAAAATCAAACATGGGTGTTTTCAGGCTGTGAGTCATGCATAGGTTTTCCATTCTCACATTGACTGGTCGTGGGGTATTCTAATCAACTGATTCTCTCAACAATAAAAACGTCATGTTCATAGTTGTTATAGAAAACAGAAACTGTGCAAGGATAGTGCGAATTACATATTGCAGGAACATCATAATCTTTCAGCGTTTAAAGTATCCAATGGACATACATAGACATCCACTCTTTGAATTTTACCACCGACCTTCGAAGTTAGAGGACCATTTGAATTCGTGTACAACTAATAGTTATCTTAGGGTATAAGTGCCGGTGAGGGCGTCTAGAAACTAAGATATTACGTGTTCATCATTCTTTAGTTAGCAATCAGGGGGTTATCTAAACCCGCTCAGTTCTAATTCTATGGCTTGGGTTCGGGGCATCAATAACTCATGTTACACAACCCTTATCAGAATCTCCCACCTCATTATTGCTCGAAATTCTGAGAGCAATATTCTACGATGAATAATAAGCGCAAGGCACAGACGATGTTCTTTGACGCAACTCGCATCCTCAGAAGGATAGAAAAACGCACAGCATAGCTAAGTTCGCAAAGAGAACAAGGACAATGATGCTGTGACGTAAAGAAGCTAAAAATGAAAATATTTAAGGTGTTCATTTCGCGAGCTGGGCGCAATTAATAAACAACAATCTACTGGGTGACAGTTTATTTATATGCCTATAGTCGGAATAACTTCAATTTTTCTGCACAATCTCTAGGGAAGTACATCTTATTCTAGTGTTAAACGTGTACAGAATAATTTTGGAACTAAAGGTCACGCCTATATGTAGGCAATCGATTTATGCGCAATGTGCATAGTTTTTCAAGCTGCGCTTTCAGCCTCAATTACATACTGGATAATGATGTCATGATCGTCAACGTTGAGATAATAAAATACATATGTATTAATCAGAAGCTTATCTTTGTCCATATAAGATATACGCTAGTTGAGGAAACGCAGACTTGTGTTCATATGTATAACTTGTTTTGCAGTTCGATAGAGTTAAAAGCAGACATATTTAGGGGTTTAACTTAATTCATTACAAATTGGGTGCGCTGGAATTGTCATAAATTCAATCTTAAGAAGACACAGACCAATTCAAACGGTAAGGCGTTTAAATTTATCTAACTTCGTAGTAAAACCAGAATGTTTTAGAAGCATGTCGGGGACTATAGGCATTGCCAGATTCCTCATACTAACAGACCCGAATACGACTTAGTTGTTTCGAGGATAATTTGTTCTCACCACTAATCAAACATACATCAGAGGATTCAAGGTTTACATCACTGGTAAAATTAACATCACTGGCCAAAGCGAATTTCGCCTCTATATAAAAGGACATTTTATTAGAGATAAAATGTGAGAGCGAGTGCAGTGATGTCCACACGCGCTTTCGATTCATCGGAGGATTACAGGGGCTAAAAAATAAGAAAGCATAACAACATCAATGATATAAAGCTTAGAATCAGCAACAGCTGGGGAAATTAGCTAATCCAATTCATCAAAAAAAAAATTGCAAAAAAATCAGACCGAAGAAAAACAGTCTCGAAAGAGCTATGAGAAATTACGTTTCTCGTACCATACCTACACCCAGCATACTCTCTACAAAGAGGTATAGATTTGCTAAAGCGGAAGCTCGAACAGAACAGAACAAGCGCAAAATTCGGCGCGGCGACACACCTCGGAGAGATGGCACTATCGCACTACAACAGGGTTTCTTTCCCCGCTGATGTTTTGCAAAGCCGTCTCCCGGGCCTTATTGGCTTTCGTCAGCGGGAATGTGGTTGTACAGATGGTTTTCGAAATGATAATAAGTGGGGCTCATAGATCACTATCAGAGGATCGACAAAGCAGTGGGAGTGATAATCATGCCCCTCGTGACATGGAATGATAATATCTCCGTACGCAAGGCTGCTAAGCTTCGTTGTGCTGATATCTTAGCGACGGACGGGACGACTTTAGGTGTTCTGGTCGGAATGTTGTGGGGTGATAGAGAAGAGTAGGAAGTAAGAGCGAAGATAGAGCATATAAGGAGCTGACGGCTGTAGCAGAGGGTGTGAGTTGCTGGGCGTAGAGATCCTCTTGCTACGTACGAGACTCTCAGTAAGAAGTCATGTGCTCCCTAAAGGCGTTTTAAAGAGGAAGAAGAAGAGGAGGAAATGAGGAGTTGTGCTGTTGGTTAACCGGCAGTTGTATTGACTTTGTGAATTTTCAAATTTGGTGTGTTGTTGTGAGGAAGAAATTTTTGCTTGTTTGTCGATGTGTTGTTATGGTAATGATCATATATTTTCCTCTAGTCTAAATGTAGTAATGGGCAAGAAATCAATTGTCTAATTTAAATACACTACACCTAGCATGGTAATTTTCATCGCAATGCGTTTTTCTGGTTCATTTGGTATTTATAGGTTACAAAAATTAAAAACAAGATCACGGAAATCACTTGTCCGTAACAGTTCTAAAAGAAAGCTGTGTTCGATAGACTTTTGATGCTTTCGCCGGGAGTGGGAAAACTTTGTGACTTCGTATATAGTGTAAAGTTCGAGTCTAATTGATATTCCAATTGTTAGTAGTGCCAACGGGCACTTAGTTTTTTCGTGGAAACTTATCTAAATAAGTTAAACGAGACAAGACCTTGTCTGCGGGGATCGTTCGCACAATTTTGCGGTTTTCTTATTTTTTTTATTTTTTTTGCAACTTGTGTAAAAAAAAACAAAAATAAATAAAATTAGAAATTAATTTATTTTTAAATAAAAAACTGCAAATTGCAATATGAAAGCAAGATAAATGACATTGAACGACCCTTTATAATTCTGATTTAACTAACATCAACGGGTTCGTTGTAGTACGATAACAAATTGAGATGTTTATTTTTGATCTGCTAGATGTTTAACTAATTAAAACGTTTAGTGTTTTTCATAGGATGAATTTAGAGTGAATTATGATTGTGATTTCCATTGCAAGGAAGTACATAGAGAAACTATTGTTGTCGCACTCCTCGTATCGGACTGCGAAGTGATGACTCTTCTAAAATTCTCATTGTATTTTACGAGGCTTATATGTACTAATTTCTATGAAAGGAAGTACTTATTGTTAATGCATGAGTATAATTGTTCATTACCTAGCAAAAAATTACTCGGTATATTTGTATTTTTTTCCTATGTATTATAAATACAATATAGAGTCAAGCAT
Source organism: Bassia scoparia (assembly GCA_008642245.1). Classification (NCBI taxonomy): domain Eukaryota; kingdom Viridiplantae; phylum Streptophyta; class Magnoliopsida; order Caryophyllales; family Amaranthaceae; genus Bassia; species Bassia scoparia. Next base: position 18,737 of record SNQN01001309.1, read on the forward strand.
ATTCCATAAAAATAGATTGATATTTATGCAGAAGTAAAAGTGCCTTAGTAACACGGTTGAATCAAATAAAACTTATTTCATCATTACAAATTGAAATGTGTGGTTTTTGATAGGCCCTCTTGATATCGTCGAGTTTTAAATCCTTCAACAACACAAAATTCTTGATTATCGGTTTGGTTGAGTGGAGATAATAATGTACTCCAAAAGAAGTTTTTCCTTTCATTTAATTTATTTTATTTACATATAATAATTTGTTGTTATTAGTATTAGATTAGTTGTGTTTGAATAGACAGTGTCTAGTTGGGTGGCTAAAAGATCAATGTTGGTGGTGTGACCGCGCGTGTATATAGATCCAGTATATACATTACATAGACATAACAAAATTAGATTAACACTTTATTTGGTGTTCCCTTTTAAAACATTATACTCAAACTTGATTACTTTGACATTATCATTGATATTCTTAATGAAAAAACAATAGAAAAAGTGGTGTTTTTATAATATTCAATCAATAGAGAAGTTTCACTCGGATTATAGAAGTCTTCGTATATTCCCTATGTTGGTGTGGTTCTAGGTCTTTTGTCATCACAATGAGCAGAAAAGAATATATATAGCTATTCTCTATCGGTTTCACTTAAATTTAAGTTTCATAAGGAGATTGGGGTATATTCATTAGATCCTGACAGTCTCGGACTCCACTCATCTGTTGTAAATTTTTGGTTATTATATAGTCAACTACGCCAAGGAATTATAACCTCGGATTAGTTCATATGGCTCTAGTGTGTTATAATATACTCGTATATCAACACTACGATATTTCACTTGGTAAATATGCATGCACAGATTGCTCGTTTAATAATTGTGATAGGGATCCAGCGCGAATTTAGTGAAAAAAGAGACGCGGGTAAGTTACTGAAAGATATTTCTTTCTTTTCATTGTTATTTATTTATAATAACGGTTTACCCGTGTCTAGGATTCGAACTATGGGCTCTCATTTGATTGCAGTGGCGTTAACAATGAATTTCCCTCTTGGGCGGCCTTGGTGGCAAGTTCTACATTTGAATATTTTGCTACTAGTTTTAGATTTATATGTGGGTTTTGATATTCTATTTTGCTAAAAGAATAGAGATTGCTGTCACATAGGATCGACGGGTGGTGCACGTGAGACCTCTGGTCCTCTCAGATATAATCCTGGTCTCTGTATACTCACCGAGGACACTAGAACGTGCGCAAACGACTACTAGGACACTTCTCTTCCTTCATACTCATCGGCGTGGCTGCACTTGCCCGAGTGTCATGGGTAATATTCGGGTGCGGGTTTATTTTATGTGATGGCGAGGGCAGCGTATTTTACGACGTAAAAAATCACATAAATATCATAATGAGGGTCTACACATTAAGTTGTCTATTTCGAGTTTCTAAAGGTGTATTGCACGCTCATTTTACTTTGTAGGTTATTAAACAATGTCAATTCCTTATGGAGGTTTCACTTCTTTCATGAAAAAACGAATCATGAAATAGGTTTGATCTTGCGATTTTTATACTATTCGTAGGTGATCCTAGGTTTAATGACGCGCATGTAATGTCAGAGACAAAAGTTTTTAATATATATATCTTCTCATCCGTTATACCGGCTTCTATGTTAATCTCGGTTAGATTCTCCGCGGTGAATCAATAGTTAAAATATGTGGCATTTATAATTAAATTGCTTTCAATCTGGTGTGTAGATAGGATAGTACTTAACTATTCATAGCTGGGAAAGTTGTGATTTAGGTTCTCCAATGGATCAAATGTTAGAACGACAGAATTGAAGTAGCTGTAGGGCATCCTGTTCTTTTTATTACATGCTGGGAGTAGACTTGTAAAAGGACGTTTCGAGGTATTATGTTGTCTGGGTATGGGAGAACATTGCACGCGGCCATGGAGGGTGCACTTGTAATCTATAGTAGTGGCTTAACAATTGATTCATCAAAAGATAATCTGCCACTTATTTGGAGATACTCAAGGCTATCTGAGGGAACTTGGAGGGAACGCAGGGTAATTATAAGCTTAATCAGAACTTTGAGCTATTCTTTTTCCGTTCTCTGGAAAAGGCTTTTTGGTGTTTACGTGTGTTTTGTGTTTGGGTGGAACCTAAATATTTAAAACACAATCAAGGTAAGGTACCACAAAGTCGCTAATGTGCAAGTATCGAAATGCAGGAAATTGACGAAAAGTTACAAGTGATTGATTAAGGGCTACCTAGGTGGGTCATTATCACGTGTCATTATGAATTAGTTTTTCTAGCTTACTTGATATTTAAGTATCTAGGCTCTGTTGGTCAATTGGTTGGTTCTATAGCTGTTATTAACATTTGTCGTTCACGTATAGGGTGTATATAGCATTTCTCTCGTAAGGGTGACGAGAACTATTTTCTGTAACAATTGAGACGAGGATCTTTACAAGAAAGCATCCTAGCCGTCCGGCTAACGGTACTAATCCTCGATCTGAATTAGCCCAAAATCTGTTGAATCGGGTGAAACCGGTCGACAAAAGAAAAGCAAACCAAATATAGTGGAGATCGCCTGCGCAGGTTATCAGAGTACTCTATGTTTAGGCCGGTGATGATCACGAGGTTGATTATTTAACAGCGCTAACTAGTATTGGAATAGCTATTATTTACACACGAACCGTGTGAAAGAACGGATACTAACCTATAGAGTTCGTCTTTAAGACAGGAGGCACAGATGGGCGAGTGAAACAACGCGTGCCAGAATCTCTTGTCATTGTGTACGTACGAACAGCAGATGATGACGAGGGTTTAGACGCAAACTGTCCGTGAACTGAGCGTCACATTCGCGAGATATCGAAATTAGACGACAATTCGAAGAGGGATAACATTTAGGGATTTGGCAGGACTTGAAGAGTCGGCATTACTCATAGTGACGATCGGTGGTTAGAGGAGCACTCATGCCACAGTACCTCCTCATGCCGTGGATATCGCAAGCACCGCAAGAAGAAGTACGAGAATCGGGTAAGCGAGACAAGTGTGCTCGGTTGAAACCACCGATTCACAAAGGACGTCCACACGCTAAGGAGGTTGTTGGGCCTCAGCGCCAGAGCGGCATATGGCGCCGGGGTTCTCATCCGTGCTCATTTCTTTGGTCGACGAGTGCCATTGGCCGGGGCTTTCGATATGGGTGGGCAGCAGCGGCGCGGCTAAAGTCTAATATAGGGCACTCCTTCTCGCATTCTCGTCTTCTTAGACTATGTCGTGGTTTTCTTATATTTCTCTGCGTGTTGATTGCTTGTGTCTCTTGCTCCATTAGCATGTTACCTTTATCTATGGCTTTCTTCTTTGGTCATTTACGCGGACATTACTCTTTCGGCTATTTAGGACTGCGAATGTAATCCTAGTTGCTATTCTGCTCTGAGCGGGCTTCCAGCTGCAGATAATCCTCTAATACATACGCAAAACCGAGGGTCATGGCGAAGACAAGTCTAGTAAATGATTATCAGTGGTAGAAGACAGGGTCGACAGCGGCAGGTTAAGAGGTATTGGGTCAGCTTCTGTGCTTCTACTTAAACTTTCAATCCAATAGTTGTGCAATAATCTACGGGAATCCTCATCACACAATCCTATGTCATGTATTCGGAGGGGAGCTTTTTGTGTTGAAACTCATTCGTGCTCAGATCTTGGAGTTAGGAAATCGTTCCTCTCTCTGGTCATCCATGATAACACTTCAGAGGAGGATACGATGAACAGAAGGTTATCACGACTCCATTGTATTTTCTTATGCTGTATAAAGTGACGTGGCGCTATCTTGTCGCTCAGTTACGGTCTGCTTCGCGTTACTAGGGGAAATTCCTTTGTAAGTTGTCCCTCTTCTGGGTGCCTCTTTTTACGCTTATTGATATGCTTAAACTCAGCGCTGGGGTAATTTCACGCACTCTTACTCAGACATGGACCCGGGGTCTGCAGAAACAGTGTATATAGATACTTATATATCCAACTGGGAACGACTCAGGAGGTCCTCTCACCACGCAGCTAAAAATTGTGTGTATTCATTAGAACGCATGCTTAAGTTACAAATTGGTGCTTTAATATAAGATTATGACATATAACGAGCAAGGTTGTAGCTACTACAGGGCACTACACCGGATATATAGACTCTTGAAATTTTGCGCCAATGTGCATATAGATACTTGGGCTAGGCCTTCTTGTTAGGTTCGGTCGCCGTGTCTCTACCGTCGGGTGAGGCTCGGTTGACCAAACAAATGGTAAGTTGTGCGTTCTTTCAACTAAATGGACATCTTCTCTTGAACTTTATTGCACTCGGGACCTCTATTACAACAACGAGGTGGTCGGGGTCAGGGGTGACTAGACGCGATGCGACAGTGACTGAAAGTCGGATGGCTAGAACGTGTACCTTCGAGAGCGAAGGTTATATCGAGGCGGACAACTTTTAGTTTGTTATTCAGAACAAATTTAGTGCATGATGTAGGAATCGATTGGTGATGAGATATCAAACAAGCCGAGAAATCTTGTTATCGCTAGTACATTACTACTCAAAGTGATCATGCACATTTTTCGCTTACCGTACTTCCTTTCGACTGGACTCGTTATAGAGCCGACGAGATAAATAGTCTGAACAAAATAAACAGCTTGGGAGAAAGAGTCAATGTTCTCATTAAAAAAAACAAGACCAATTTCTAACAGAAAATCAAAGGAATGTTTTGGAAGGATAGATTACCAGAAGAGTATATGTAAAGATAGGGAGAAACACTGGACTCTTGCGCTGGTTGCTGCACGAGACTAGACACGTGCAACCAAGATGCTGAGGGACTAGGCTGTGACTAGCAGGTGCGCCTCACGCTTATTGTGTTACTACCTGCTGTCTTAAAGGCAGGTTGCGAGTCTCGGTGGTCTTAGATCGACAATTGATCACTGAGCTCTTTGGTGATTGCAATGTAGTTCTCAGTTTACGCATATAATGTGAGACTTCAGCTTTAATATTTGCTGAAGCAATAAGTTGTGGCGTTAGGAATTTTGGTGATTCTCGTTGAGCTAGAACTTTCCGTAGGCGCTAGATTGTTCCATATCTCGGGTCTTCGCAGTATAATCTGCACAACGATGTCCTCACGGTGTCGTATTCATCGTTTGTGGTGGTAGCTCTTATGCTCCTACGTGAGCAGGGCAAAAAGCTTCTCTAATAAGGAGTCGCTCGTCCCAAGCCATGGGAGAGACTAGAAGGGGGGCTTCTTCAAGACCAAACTCAACGTTCACCTTGGCATCAATAGGTGGGCACCTACCGAACATAGAGTGTTTGTTTGAATTCATTATAGTTATCGACCGTCTTATGTATGACTCAAAGTCATCCTGATAGTGTTGCTTAGGTTTGATACACATGTTTGTTATTTTTAACTGGTGAAATGCTTCGGATTGTTCATCTAGAGACATATAGATTAGTTGGACGTCTGTCCTTCCGTTATCTCATAGATATGTTTAAGGTGAATCCAGCAAGTGAATAAGTGTGTGAGATGGAATCATTATATTGGACTGACGATCATTGCAATGATAGGGGGGAACATCGTGTTCGGGGCGGACGCTCGCAGCGATTATACGAGCACTTCCGGAACATATCAAAACTGTTTAAAGATAGGTTGATAAGCTGCATACAGGGCGATGGGTTGTCTATAACTCGGTGGCAGGCGATGTGTTAGCTTTTAGCTACAGCGCAGCCTGCTGAACATCGAGCTATAATATGAGATTATTACCTCACGTATGGATTATATCGATTACCAAAATCTCATCGATCTGTGCAGAATTTAGGAATACTTATCCAATTTTACCACTTCAATATCAGGGATGACAGGGCCATATTCAATAGAGATTCATTCGATTACAAAGGGGTGTCACGGACATCCTCTGATTCGGATCTAGATTAATGTAGTAGTAGATATTCGTGATAGAAATGTATACAATAAGTTTTAGATATGCAATACTTCGAAGAGCACAGATCCTGGTGTCATTCAATAAAACTCTCACGAATTAACAATCTGATAGAGGATCATAAAGAACAAGATAGGTCTCATTGACAATCACATAGTGTCTGAGCTAGTGGCCTAAGAATCAGGGATACGGTCCTGGTCTGGTGGATATATCCTGTTAATTAAAGACTAGCAAATGGCGAGACTCTATTAGATACTACAGTAGCAGCTCTGGCAGCCTAGTTAGGATCTCAGGAGGGAATCGAGGTTGTGGTATGGATTATTGTTGTAATAGGCAAACTACAAAGAGAATAAACCTCAGCAGAGATACAAAATATCTTCGCATCTCAGCTTACCATACAGATTAACGTGCCTAATTATGCCTGGCTCAGATAGTTTTCCATCGAATACCTTCTGTAGCGCAGAATAAACAGAGAAAATAGAAGAAACTTTACAGTACTGTAGCAATCTCTTACTTGTCTAGACTGGTAAAGTTTCCGTGTTGAGTCAAATTAGCCGAGGCTCCACTCTGGTGGTGCCCTTCCGTCAATTCCTTTAAGTTTCAGCCTGCGACATACTCCCGGAACCAAAAACTTTGATTTTCATAAGGTGCCGGGGGCGTCTACAAAGTAACTCCGTCGTCTGGTCGGCATCGTTTATGGTTAGACTAGGACGGTATCTGATCGTCTTCGAGCCCCAACTTTCGTTCTTGATTAATGAAAACATCCTGGCAAATGCTTTCGCAGTTGTTCGTTTTCATAATCCAGAATTTCACCTTGATATGAATACGAATGCCGATGTCCCCTGTTATCATTACTCGATCCCGAGGCCAACAACATAGGACGGGAATCTATGATGTTATCCCATGCTAATGTTATACAGAGCGTAGGCCTTGCTTTGAGCAGCTCTGTATTGTTCTCTAAATTTCTTCAAGTAAAGTGCCGGAGGCACGACGGCCAGTTAAGGACAGGAGCGCTGCCGGCGAAAGAGGCGAGAACACCGTGCAGACCGTGAGGCGGACGGTCGTACACCAAAGGTCCAACTAGAGCTTTTTAACTGCCAACTTAAATATACGCTATTGGAGCTGGAATTCACGCGGCTGCTGGCACAGACTTGCCCTCGCACCGCAATGGATACTCGTTAAGGGTTTAGATTGTACTTCATTTCCAATTAACAGAGCTCTATGAGCGTCATTGTTATTTATTGTCATACCTCCCCGTGTCAGGATTGGGTAATTTGGCGCCTGCTGCCTTCCTTGGATGTGGTGCGTTTTCTCAGGTCCCCTCTCGGAATCGACATATCTCCGTCACACGTCACATGGTAGGGCTATCCTAAGCGCATCAGAAAGTTGATAGGGGCAGAAATTTGAATGATGCGTGCCGGTGGCAAAGGCCGTTGCGATCCGTCGAGTTATCATGATCATCAGAGAACGGGCAGAGCGGTTGACCTTTTATCTAATAAATGCATCCTTCAGAAGTCGGGGTTTGTTTGAGCGTATTAGTTAGAATTACTAGGTTTCCGAGTAGGCAGGTACATCAAACAACTATAACTGATTTTAATGAGACATTCGCTAGTTTCACAGTCTGAATTAGTTCATCTTACACATGATGGCTAAATTTGGACAAGCATATGACTCTTGGCAGGAATCAACCAGTAGCATTCTCGATCGACATCGGCACGCATGAGCTTCAATTAGGAAGGGTAACTTCGTGCTCTCGGATTGTCGTCCGTAGGCTTGCGTAAACGCTATATTGGGTATGCAACGCTTTTCTTTTCATCCTTCACATTCGCATCCTAGGAAAACCAAGACCTTCCTTTTGAAGTGCATAAACAAACCTTTCAGTGGATACGGAATTTTGATTTTGTAGTTCCCAAACCTATGAGATTGCAAGGCGGAAAACACAACTTCTAGCCAACATACCATCGAAAGGAATTACACAGGAAGATCGTTTGCCGGCAAATTGGCACTTGGAGAAACATGAAGAGGTAAGCTTGTCACGGTTCAGTGCAAAAGCAATAGAGCGCGCAACGACACAACCAAATACCATCTAAGTTACCGTACTGTTCACTTCGACCAACTTAGCACATGGTCATGGCTGAAATATTAATTTAAGCATGAGCCAAGGTGAACATCAGTTGGCAGGTTAGGGTGAAAGAAACTCCGGGGAACAGCGCACCCAACATTTTGTCCTCAGCACATTTCAGGATTGAGGATTGTTCAAGACCTGAGCTACGTCTTTCAGCCAATACCATCTATCAAAGGTTCCAGAGTACGCCGTCCGACATTTTGCTGGTACGATCTATGTCTTTCAACCAACCTGTGTGTACCAAATGATTTGCTGAGGGGCCGTCGACATTTGCCCGATTAGACTCTAGTCTTTCAACAATCTCATGCTTACCCAAAAGGCTACCGAGTACTGCCGTGACAAACCTCAAGCGCCTTAAAGTTTGCTTTGAGGCCGACTCTTAATCAGGCTACATCTTTCAATCAATGCTCTGTCACCCAAATGTGCTCGTCGCACCAAGTACGGCGTCGACATTTCCTATCACCTTAGTGGAATATGACGGATTTTCTAATAAAGCAACAAGCATTTTCAACGCAATATGTGTGCTCACCAATTTGATTTGGCTGAGGGGCGCGTCCGACATTTGCCGATTAGAACTCTACGTCTTTGCACACCAATACCATGCTTTACCAAAAGGGCTACGAGTAGCGTCCGCTAACCCTAAGCACCCGTACAGGTTGCTATGCAGGCCGCCTTCTAATGGCTACATCTTTCAACAAATGCTTCTGCTAACCAAAATGTGCTCGTCGACCAAAGTACGGGCGTCGAATTTGCCCAATTGACTCGACACATCTGATGTACGTCTTTCAACCATACCATGCTCACCAAATGGGTCTCGCGAGTACCGGCGTTCGACATACTGGCATTAATTCCCTTCGAGGATTATCAAGCTGACTCACGAGGCTTACATTTTAACATACTGTGTGCTACTACCATTTGATTGCTGAGGGGGCGTCCGACATTTGCTCGTTAGACTCTACGTCTTTCAACCAATACCATGCTTTACCCAAAAGGGCTCCGAGTACGCGTCCGATCAAACCCTCTAGCTTACAGGTTGCTTGGCAGGCGACTCTATATCAAGCTACAATCTTTCAACCAATGCTCTGCTCACGAGCAAATGTGTCGTTGCACAAGTACGGCGCCGTCGACATTGCTCATTCGAGTCTCTGACTTTCAAACAATACCGTGCTTATACAACAGGGGCTTGCAAGTACAGGTTTGTGGCCGTCGTCATTTGCCTCAATCACTTCCGGGAAGTCGCGGCTATAGACTCGAAAGGCTATTTCAACCATACCCGGCACCGATAGAATTCGTCGTGTACCGTTGGTCAACATTTCATGCCGAGTTCACCGTTCTTTCAATGAGTACATGCTACCAAAAGGGCTGGCGGAGTCCACCGTCCGACGGCCTCCCTAAATCACCCTTTCGGGGATCTGCGGGCTGCTCGAAAGCTCTGCTTCCAACCAATACCGACTCACCTCCGGGATACCTAGTAAGCGTCGACATTTGCCACCTGTCTTCGTCCTACACGAGTATCCGCTCACGCGGTTGAGCGAGTCCGTTTGTAGGACGTTAGCTCTCTCGCATAACGTGCGCGCATATCGGCTTCGTCTTGATCCGGGAGGATACGGGAAACAAGCTTGTTATCCCTCCCGCCATAACGTGGCACGGACATCAGGAAAATAAGCCTCGCGCATGGGCGGATCCTTCGGTGCTTGGATAGGATCGGGCGTGGGCGGCGCAAGAACGAAGAGGAAATCGGAAATTTTTTTCCGGGACACTGCTCACCGGAAGTCCGACTTCTGCGCTCATCCATGTTTTGGGCATGTTGGGGGTGAGTGTGCCTATCTCACACAACACCCACTATCCTTGCTAGGCTGCCTGGGGTAGTGCTGTGAGGCCACTACCACATCCCTATAAGAGGTTAAATTAATGAATGGCTTCTTCTCCTAGTAGATCACCCAAATTGGAGTTAAGCATACAAAAATTTGGATTCTTTGAAGTTTTCGATAAAAAATCGAAAAATACATTTAAAATCGAAAAAATACGGGAGCACACTTTTGACATTTTTTTTTTCCGAATTCATTAGTCCGGGGGTCCGTTTTTTCCGCGAAAATGCTGAAACACGTGAATTTTTGAGTTTGGCTAAAAAATTTTCGAAAAAATACGTACTAATCGAAAAAATACGGGAGCAACACTTTGAATTATTTTTTTCCGAAATCATGCCCGGGGGGTCCCGTTTTTTATCCGTAAAATGGCCTCGAAATCACGTGAATTTTTTGAAGTTTGGCTAAAAAATTCGAAAAATACGTACTAATCGAAAAATCACGGAAGCACACTTTTTGACATTATTTTTTTCGAAATTCATCGGGGCGTCCGTTTTTCCGTAAAAATTGCCTCGAACAGCGTGAAATTTTTGAAGTTTGGCTAAAAATTCCGAAAAAATACGTATTAAATCAAAAAATCACGGGAGACATTTCGACATTATTCTTTATCCGAAATTCATTACCGGGGGTCCGTTTTTCCCGTTTGTCCGGCCTCGGAAGTGTTGATTTTTGAGTTTGGCTAAAAATTCGAAACATACGTTATTAATCGAAAAAATGGCAGAGGAACTTTTGACATTGTTTTTTTCGAAAATTCATCCGGGGGTCCGTTTTTTCGTAAAAATTGCTCGAAACAGTAGAAGGGATTTATTTCCTTGGAGGATGTTTCGGGTCTCGTTTTGCCTCAAAATTGACACCATGCACTACCTTGACCCCAGGACTCTCAAAATTTGGGGTCGTTAGGTTAGGGTCCGGGGGGCCGGAACACGTGGGACGGTCGTTTTTTTTCGGTGTCGTTTCGGCGACACGTCTTTCGTTTTTGCTGAAATTTCTCTATAGCTTTAATTATGATGAGGGATGTCTATTCAATAGGTTTTCGACCCCAAATACTTAGTTTCGTGACTCCCACGACGTTTTCGACGTTTGTCGCTTGACGAGATTTGGCTTGCGACTCTGAATGATTCTATTAACCAAAAGGTTTCATGAACATATTATATGCTCATATGAAGCGGTACAAATTTTGTTTGCAAGTTTTATGAATTGTCCGGAGACCTATTTTCAGTGATGTATAACACCCACGTTTTTTTCGGCCAGAATTATACTTCGGTGACCGGTATGAATTTGTCAGAATTTTCCGTCAAACTGTCTAGGACATGAGAAATGATATTCGAAAGTTTCGGACCAAATCTAAGCTACTGTCTAGAGTGTTTTCGACGTTTTTCGTTTTTTCTTTGGCGGGACCAAAAAGTCCGCCGTATGCACTCATTTGGACCCAAATTTTTTGGACCATTATATGCTCATATGAACCACATGGTACACTTTTGGCAGTTTTCCGAAAATTGTCGTGGACTCATTTCATGATGTATATCACGCTTTCGGCAAAAAACGACATTGCGGTGATCCGGCTCGAATTTGTCAGAATTTCCGTCCAATTTCTAGGACATGAGAAATGACTATTTCGAAAGTTTCGGACCCAATATACCATGCTTATCTAACGACTGTTTCGACGTTTTTCCCTCGAATTGTGTGTGGGGACTATGACTCGTGTGCTTTGTGTGTGGGCACTATGCTTTGCCTTGGCTTGCTAGTGTGCGAGTATGTGGGACTTATGCTTGCGTTGCATGCTAGTGTGCTAGTATGTGGGACTATGGTTTTGCCCTGCCTTGGCTTGCTTGGCCTTGGCTTACTTGCTGCTGTTGCTTGCCTTGCTTGCTTTGCTCACTATGCTTTGTGTGGGAACGTTTTGCTTGCTCACTATGCCTTGGTGTGGGACTTGCCTTGCTCATATGCCTTGTGTGGGCACGTTGGCTTGCTCATATGCTTGTGTTGGGACATTGCTTGCCGTCACTATGCATTGTGTGGGCACATTGGCTTGTCTCACCATGCTGTGGTGGGCACCTTTGCCTTGCTTACGTGCTTGTTGTGGGCGTGTGCCATTGCTCATTGTGTTGTGTTGGGCACGTTGCGCTTGCCTTAAACACTGTGCCTTGTGTGGGAGTTGGTTGCCGTCACTGTGCCTCGTGTGGGACGTTTGCCTAATTGCCTCATGTGCCTGTGTGGGCACTATGGTGCTCAACTGTGCTTGTGTGGGCAAGATGCTTGCCTCACTGTTGCTTGTTGGTGGGGCACGATGCTTGCTTGGCTTGCGTTGTGGGTGGGCCTAATGCTTGAACTTGCTTGTGTGTGGCACATTTAGAGCAAGCAACGCATGGTTTCTTTGTAGCCTCGTTTTTCCATTTATAGTAGATTTTAGGGTGTGTTGGGAGGGGAGGACGAATCGAAGCGACATAGGCTGAATTCTCAGTGGATCGTGGAAGCAAGGCCACTCTGGCATTAAATACTCCGTGCGTATTTAAGTCGTCTGCAAAGGATTCAACACCGTCGTAGGTAATTGTCTTCAGGCCGGGCCTCGGCGCATCCCGTGATGGCTTAGCTAGATGCGACACGTGCCTTGGGGGCGAGCCCCTAATGTAAGGACGGCAATGGGCGGTGGGGCAATGCTCGGTTTGGCCGGATTTCTGACTCTTAGAGGCGTTCAGTATAATCCGCGCACGGTAGTTTGCGCACTGGTTTTTCAACCAAGCGCGATGAACAATTGTGCGAACAACTGGTTCCTCTCTGTACTAGGTTGAATTACATCCGCGCGTGTCATAGTAGGGGTAAACTAACTGTCTCACGAGGCTAAACCAGCTCGTTCTTTGGTGGGTGAACAATCAACACTTTGGTGAATTCTGCTTCAAATGAATAGGAAGAGCGACATTGAAGGTAAAAAGAACGTCGTATGACGGTTGGTGACAAGCAGTTATCCTGTGGTAACTTTTCTGACACCGTCTAGCTTCAAATTCAGAAGGTCTAAAGGATCGTTAGGGCACAACGCTTTCACGGTTTCGTATTCGTATGTGAAAATTCAGAATCAACGAGCTTTTTACCTTCTGTTCCACCGAGATTTCTGTTCTCAGGTTGAGCTCATCTAGGTACACCTGCGTTATATTTTAACAGATGTGCGCTCCATGAACTCCCCATGAAATGTCTGTCTCACCGATGTGCGGCCCGCAAAGCGAGCTTGGATATCTAAAGGAGGGGCATGCCTGTTCGATTCATGAGTAAGTAAAATAAGTTAAAAGTAGTGGTATTTCTTGCGCGATAGCTCCCACTTTATCTAGACTCTAGTCATTTAGACAAAGTCGGACTAGGAGTCAAGCTCACAGGGTCTTCTTTCCGTGATTCTGCAAGCCGTTCTTGGTGTGGTTTTTCGCTGGATAGTAGAACAGGGACGTGGGAATCTTCGTTAATACATTCATGCGCGTCACTAATTAGTATGAACGGGCATTTGGCTAGCCTACTTCAGAGAGTCATAGTTACTCCGGCCGTTTACCCCGCGCTTGGGTTGATTTCTTTCACTTTGAATTTCGAGCTGGGCAGAAATCACATTGCGTTAACATCGCAAGGACGATCGCAATGTCTTTGTTTTAATTAAAAGTCGGATTCCTTAGTCCGTACACGAGTTTCTGAGCTGCTGTTCGACGTATCTCGGGGAAGGCGCCGAAGAGGCGTTCCAGATCCGTCGATGGACGCGGCGACGCGCTCTCGCCGCGCGGCAGCTCGAGCAGCTCCACCGAAGCGATGGTTCGGGACTGGGACCAGTGCCAGCCTCAGAGAATTTTTCCAAGTTACGGATCCATTTTGGCACTTCCTTGCCAATTGTTCCTCGACAGAGTGTTCTCACGCTTGGAGACTGATGGGTTATGAGTGACGGCGTGGTCGCACTCGGTCTCCGGTTTTCAAGGGCCGCCGGGGTGCACCGGACCACGCAAGTGCGGTGTCTCTTCAACCGTGGACCTATCGGCTGAGCGTTTCCAGGGTGGGCAGGTGTTTAAACAAGAAAAGATATCTCTTCCGAGGCCGCGACGTTCGGACTCCTAACGTTGCAGGATGTCAAGCCAGCACGTCCCGGTTAGGAATTTTAGCACCGATTCCTTTCGAAGTCAGCGCGAAACGCGCTATCGGACGGGCTTTCCCCGGTCTCTAGGATGACTAAGCATGTGCAGTGCGTTCACATGGATTTTCCCCTCTTTCGCTTCAAAGTTCTCTCTGTGAATATTTGCTACTACCACAAGATTGCACCAAACGCCGTCGCCTGGCTAGCACAAGGTTTTACGAGCGACCGCTGCGCCGTCCTACTCATCGGGCTGGCCTTGCCCGAGGGGGTATCAGGTCGGCGCTTTCAGCGCATCCATTTTTTCGGCTAGTTGATTCGGCAGGTGAGTTGTTACAACACTCCTTAGCGGATTTTCGACGTTCCATGACAAGTCCTGCTGTCTTAATGACCAAACACCTTTGTGGGATCTGGTTAGCGGAGTTGGGGCAGTACCCGGCTTTCCGGTTGCATCCGCATCGCAGTTTCTGCTTACCTAAAGAATGGCCACTTGGAGCTCTCGATTCGTGGCAAGGCTCAATCAGCAGCCGGCATGCCTATATTTTAAGTTTTTGAGATGGTCGAGGGCAAATTGGCCCCCGATGCTTAATATTGGCTTTTTCTGATTAGAATCGCATATGAAGCTCAGCTTTCCTGAGGGAACTCGGAGGAACCAGTACTAGACGGTTCGATTAGTCTTTCGCCCTAACAAGTCCAGACGAACGATTTGCACGTAGTATGCGCTTCGGGCCTCCACAGAGTTTCCTCTGGTTCGCTCGCTCAGGCTTTAGTTCACTATCTTTGGGTCCCGCAGGTATTGGCTCTCACTCGAAACCTCTCAGAAGTAAGGTCGGTTCTGGGAGGTGCATCCCAAAGGGATACGCCAGTTCAGTTCCTTTGCGTCCGTACGGGTTTACTACCGTTGACTCGCACACATGTCGATGGCTCCTTGGTGCCGTGGTTTCAAGACGGGTGAATGGGGGGCCGAGCCGACGCCTGGAGTCGGCAGGTGGAAGCACGCGTGACGGCGCGCGCTGCTACAAATCGGGGAGAGCTCCCGGGACGAGGTTTCAGACCGCCTCTCCAATCCAGATTGGTCGGTCCGCGCCCGAGCGATCGGCGGACCGGTTTTTGACGCGTTCCACATGACCGGGGCGCATCGCCGGCCTCATCCGCTTCCCTCCCGAAATTTCAAGACTCTTTGACTCTCTTTCAAGTCTTTTCTTTTCCTCGCGGTACTTGTTTCGGCTATCGGTCTATCGCAATATTTGCCTTGGACGGAATTTACCGCGCTTGGGGGCTGGCATTCCCAAACAACAGCGACTCGGGACAGCGCTCGTGGTCGACAGGGTCGGGAGACGGGACTCTGTCTCTGGCACCATTTCGCAGGGGAACTTGGGCCCGGTCCGTCGGCGAAGGACGCTTCTCCAGACTACATTCGGACACGCGAGGCCGGATTTTAAAGCTGGGGCTTTTCCCGGGTTTCGCTGCCGTTACTAGGGGAATCCTTGTAAGTTTCTTTTTCCGCTTATTGATATGCTTAAACTCAGTGGTAATGCTGACTGGGGTGCAACGGTTTGTTTGCAATTGGGAAAACTCAGGGTTCCTACGACCCACAATTGTCATGTACTGCAACGACAAAGATTTGATTCGAGGCAAGTGCTTGTCTACACAATTGGCAGCAGTGCATAGGAATTGAGGCTCCTTTTTTAGGCAACGCCCTGGTGAGGCACGGGAAGCATCTCCTCCACTTCACACGAGGTGGGTAGGGGGAGACGCGTGCGTGACGCCCAGGCAGAGTGCCCTCAGACCGAGGTTTCGGGCAAACTTGCGTTCAAAGACTCGATGGTTCACTGGATTCTGCAATTCACTAGATCAAGTTATCGCATTTCGGCTACGTTCTTCATCGTGCGAGAGCGGATATCGTTGCCGGGGAGAGTCGTTTTAGTATTAACTGGAACGCTGGCTCTCAATTTGTTTTCGATAACGGGCAAGGTGCAAGCGACACTAGTATTCCATGTTTCTTGGACTGCGAAGTGCGCGGGGTTCGTTATTGTGCTCTGAGGGACACTTCAAAGGCATGCCCCAAGCCATGAGGGAAGGGGCGGCTCAACAAGTCAAGCATCCACACTCATGCATTTAAACTTACTTGTTCGCTAGTCAATCTTGCTGTGCAGGTTTTCGACAATGCTATTCCGCAGGTTATACGGAAACGTTGTTACGATTCTCCTTCTCTAAATATAAGGTTCAGTGGACTTCTCCGGCGCGTCGCCAATTGGCGCGAACCGACCGTGCACGTGATGCCGAACTTACCGGACATTTTCATTATCGGTATGGAGCGACGGGTCGGTGTGTAAAAGGCAGGGACGTAGTCAACGCGAGCTGATGATTGCGCGTTACTAGGAATCTCGTTTAAGACAAAAATTGCAATGATCTATCCCCATCGATGAAAATTTCAAAGATTACCGGAGACTGTGGTCAAGGCTATAGATGTTGAATAACATCAGTGTAGCGGGCGTTAGCGGCCGAACATCTAAGGGAATCACAGATGTTATTGCTCAAATTCGTGGCTAAAGGGCCATAGTCTCTAAGACCTAGTGCGAGGAATACTCCGCATAGCTAGTTAGCAGGGCTGAGGTCTTCGTTCGTTAACGGAATTAACAGACAAATGCCTCAAACTAATGAGGCTGCACGCACACTTTCATAGAATCAGAAAGGCTTCCAGTCTGTATCGCTTACTATGTCTGGACTGGGTAAGTCCCCGTGTTGAGTCAAATTAAGCGCAGGCTCATCTGGTGGTGCCTTGCCGTCAAATTCCTTAAGTTTAGCTTGCGACATACTCCCCGGATCTCAAAAACTTTTGATTTCTCATAAGGTGCCGGCGGCGTCCTAAAGTAACATCCGCGATCTGGACGGAATCGTTTATTGGTTGAGACTAGGACGGTATATCTGATGTCTTCGAGCCCAACTTTCGTTTGATTAATGAAAAACAATCCTTTGGCAAATGTGGTTGGCAGTTGTTCGTCTTTATAATCCAGAATTTCACTCTGACTATGAAATATCGAATGCCACGATGTCCCTGTTAATCATTACTATTCGAGTCGAAGGCAAACAATAGGACGGCAATTCCTATGATGTCTTATCCGCATGCTCTAATGTAATAGCAGAGCGTAGGCTTTGCTTTGAGCACTCTAATTCTTCAAAGTAACAGTGCGGAGGCACGACCGGCATTAAGGGACATGAGGCATGCGGCGTAAAGAGGCGAACGACCGGTGCACCGTAGGCGGACCGGTCGTACAACCAAGGTCAACTAAGAGCTTTTTACGTGCAACAAGTTAAATATTACCATAATTCAGTTTAAAGTACCATCACAACATAGACATCCAACCTTTCCACGACCTTCGAGTAGAGTGACATTTGAATTCTTCAGAATATTCTTGTAGATTCCGGTGAGGCGCTGAAGTTCAGCATTCTTGTTAGCAATCAAGGTACTCCAATCATGCTTGGGTTCGGCATCATAACTCCATCCAAACCCATGACTCTCCTCAAATTCATGAGAATATTTAGACGAATACACAAGCAGCTTCTTTGGCACGCATCCTCTAAGAACACAACTGCATAGAGTTCCAAAAGAACAAGGCAATGATGCATGTGARGTTAAGAAGCTAAAAATGAAAATATTTAGTGTCATCCGAGCATTAATAACACCAATCATCTGGTGACTTTATCATTAACTCAAAATTCAATTCCATTTAAGGAAGTACATCTATCTATTGTAAACGTGAAGAAAATTTGAACTACAGCTTGTCACAATCCCAAATGTGCATAGTTTTCAAGCTCCAGCCTCAATTTCATTCAATTGGCAGACAAGTGAGATCATATTTTTATCAACTACTGTAAAGGTAAGATATATGCAGAGGAAATACTTGTATAATGATAATGTGATCATAAGAGGTAAAAGCAGACATATTTAGGGTTAACTAACCATTAATAACAGCAATTGATGCGTGGAATTGTCATAAATCACAAAAATCAGTACCAATCAAAGGAAAGCATACATTATAACCGAGAAGAAAACAAAATTAAATTGGACTACAGTCTAAATAACAACCCCAAACGCTTAGTTTTCAGGAGTATTCAATCAACAAACATAATCAAGATCAAACATTTATCAATCACTGTAAAATTAACATCAATGCCCAAGAATTCTCCTAAAAAATCATTAATGTTAAATTGAACATATGATCACAACAGCCAAAATAAGAGCCATAACAATCATCAATAAATTAGCTAAAACAGCAACACTGAAAATGCAATCCAATTCAAAAACAAAAAAAAAAAAAAAATCAAACCAAAAACACTCGAAAGAGTATGAGAAATTACGTTCCGCCAACACCACCAGCAACCTCAGAAGAGATAGTGCTAAACGGAAGCTCGCAAACAGCAACAGAAGCGCCAAAATTCGCGGCGAAACGAGAGGCTCTCACACCGCCACTTCCAGCGCCAATGGTGAAGAGGTCGAAATCAAAATGGCGGCCATTATCAGACGAAGAAGAAGGCGATTCAGCTCGAATTGAGAAACTCCGACGCAGGTGAAGGTGGCGAAGAGGAGGAGAGAGAAGGCGRAGGGAATTGGGGGAAATGCGAGAGGAAGAAGAGGAGAGAGAAAGGAAGCGATGAGGTGGGAATCTTTTGCAGAGAGAATGGAAGGAGGAGGAAGAAGAAGAGGAGGATGAGAAGGTGTTGGTTAAGCAAGTCGCCATTGATTTGGAAATTTCAATTTTGGTGTTGTGTGAGTGAATTTGTGCTTTGTGTGTGTTTTATGGAGGGTTTATATTCCTTTCGTGCTATTAAAATACATCACAGCTCGTGTTCTCGTCAACTGAATTTTGTTCTAGTGAACTTATTTTTACTGAAGTGAATTTATTTTTAATGAAGCCTTAACAAATTTCTTAACGATTGAACTGAAATTATTGCTACTGAACTGAACTTATTTTTACTGAAACTTATCTAAATAAGTTAACGAGAACAGAACCTTAGTTGAAATTGTTCCACAATTTGCGGTTTTCTGTTTTTTAATTTTTTGAAAATTGATAACAAAATAGTTAAAATTAAATTTATTTATTTTTTTAAAAAAACTCAAAATTGAATATTGAAAACAAAAAATGACATTGAACGACCCCTTAATAATTCATTTTAATACATCACCGGTTTCGTTGTAGTGATAACAAATTTGTGTGTGGACTCTAATCTAAATAAAATTTTATTGTTATTTTGATCTTGTACGGATTATTTATAAATACTTGATGTTTTCAGCTAGTTGTTTAACTACTTGATGTTTTGTAGTGTTTTTCATAGTGATTCATGATTGTGATTTCCCATGCATGGAAGGTAATTATGAACATAATGTTTGCATAGTTTCTGTATCATGTATGGAGGATGACTCTTAAGATTACCATTTTGTTTCGTGGCTATTGTACTAATTTCCAGAAGGGAAGATTCTATGAATATAATGAAGTAAATTAATTAATTGTAAAAATTACTCGTATTTTAATTTGTATTTTTTTCTACGTATAATAAAATATAATATAGAGTCATACCATATTTATAAAAATATTGATATTTAAGCAAGTATAGTGCATAACAATTGAACCAAATAAAGACTTATTTTCATTACAAATTGAACGTTTTTTATGCCTCTCTTTCATATCGTCGAGTTTTAAATCCTTCAACAATACAAAATTTGATTATTCGTTGTTGACGTGGAGATAATAATGTACTCCAAAAGATCTTTTTCTTTTCATTTTATTTATTTATTTACATATAATAATTTTGTTGTTATTGAGTTAGATTTAGTGGTTTGATATTCTAGTTCTAGTTTCTAAAAGATGAATGTTGGTGAGTGGTGACGGATGTGATAAGAGTCCATAAGACTTACATAACAAAACAAATCAGATTAAATTTATTTGTGTTCCCTTTTAAAAAGTTATACTCATTTTACTTTGACATATAGTCATTGAACATTTTATGAAAAAAATAGAAAAAGTGGTGTTTTTATAATACTTCAATCAAAGAAAATTTCACTCGACTATATTTATATTTTTTCTTTTCACATAATAATTATGTATATCATCATTCTACTAAATTTACGTCATAAGGAAAATTGGTACTATTCATTAGTATTGAGAATCTTCTAAATTTTTGTTAATATATAAGAATAAATATAGTCATATGGGGTCTTGTTAAAATCGCATTAACAAATACGGTATTTCACTTGTAAATTATTAGTGACAAAAATTTAGTGAAAAAGATGGAGTACTTGAAAAGATATTTTTCTTTTCATTTTATTTATTTATATATAATAATTTTGTTGTTATTGAGTTAGATTTATATGTGGTTTGATATTCTATTTGCTAAAAGATGAATGTTGATGACGGATGTGATAAGACTTTGATAGTTTCAAAACAAAACAAAACAAATCAGATTAACATTATTTTTCTTCCATTTTAAAAAGTTATACTCATTTTCCTTTGAGGTATATGTCATTGGGCATTTTATTATTTAAAAAAAAAGTTGTGTTTTTATAATACTTATAATGAATCAAACAAAATTTTAAAAACTAGATTTAGCCTTCTATGTAATAAAGTACTGAATAGAAATTTAAAAGATTTTTCTTAAATTGTAAAGATTATCAACATTCCATAATCTTGAAATTTGATTGTCTCATGAAACGTTAGAAACAAATGAAGTACTTCGTAGCTTGGATCCTTTTTTATACTCGAGGCGAAAAAGGTCTAGACGGGAATGAGAATCGATCTCAAATATCTCCTAAAATCGGGAGGTAATTTCTTACCATTTAAGCTATCTCCTGCTCTTTGAAAAGGTCTTTTGTGATCATTGTCTGGGGAAATTTTACTACACAACCCGAGGTAAGGTACCACCAAGTGTTTTGAGTTAAAATGAGGAAAAAAAATTTACAATTGATGTAAGGTACCACCGGTTGTATAATATACATACTTCCTCCGTTTTTTTTAGATGCCCCGGTCAACAAAACACACTTGCCGAGACACAATTTTGACCGTTAATTACTATAATTATGATTAATGAAAATTATAAAAAACTAGATATTAATATATTATTTAACGAGACGAATCTAACGAGATCCCATTTGACTATATTTTTCATTACGTGTAAAGCACAAAACTTGGTCAAAGTGCTTCCTGTGAATAGTGCAAAAGTCAAACTGGGGCAACTAAAAAAAAACGGAGGAAGTAATTGATTCCATTTCTCATATCAATTTAACTACCAATTGGTTGTTGATGTATTGATGATTGGGATTATATTTGATAGGAAGAACATGATTTCGATCCCTCCACAATAATTGAAAGGAGACTGAAACTTAACCACTTAGAATTAATCTTTGAATCTGAATTAGCCCAAAAACGGTGAATTGGGTGATACACCCAAAAAGAAAAGGAAAAATTCTAGCCTTGGGTATAGTACTAGTAAAGATGATCAATTGAATAACAGCAATAATAGTAGAACTAGTATATATTAACAAACCGAAAGAAAGGTAAAAATACTCTTACAAACAAGCATAATAAACCATAATCTCTTGTCATTTCTACAATTAACAACATAAAAGAGTTTTAACAAATGATGACATTCACATTCAAATCAAATGGATCAAAACATTTGGTTGAATGAAGAGTGGCCATTACTCATTACATTTAAAGGGACAATCCAGACTCCTCATCCTCATCAAGACCAGAAACATAGACAAAGTAAAGAGCCCAAATGAGTCCGAACACACCCAAAAGGAGCCAACCTAGGAGGTTGTTGCTCAGTCCAAAGGGTAGCCCTGTTCCTTCCGTGCTCATTCTTTCGTCGACGAGTGCCATTGCCGGGCTTGAGATGGTGGCGGCAGCAGCGGCGGCTAGCAATGAGGCACCCATGCCCTTGCTTGGGGTTATCTCTTGGGTTGATTGCTTGCTCTCCATTGAGCATGTTACCTTACCCTTCTTGGTCATTACTGGCAATCCTNACATTTGGTTGAATGAAGAGTGGCCATTACTCATTACATTTAAAGGGACAATCCAGACTCCTCATCCTCATCAAGACCAGAAACATAGACAAAGTAAAGAGCCCAAATGAGTCCGAACACACCCAAAAGGAGCCAACCTAGGAGGTTGTTGCTCAGTCCAAAGGGTAGCCCTGTTCCTTCCGTGCTCATTCTTTCGTCGACGAGTGCCATTGCCGGGCTTGAGATGGTGGCGGCAGCAGCGGCGGCTAGCAATGAGGCACCCATGCCCTTGCTTGGGGTTATCTCTTGGGTTGATTGCTTGCTCTCCATTGAGCATGTTACCTTACCCTTCTTGGTCATTACTGGCAATCCTATAACATATAGTCATATACAGTATGTAGTTTATTTTCCACTCTTTCATGAGTAATTATTGCAAAAAAGGGTCATTAGAATTTAGACATGATCTACACATCAAGAACCCGTAAACTTTTGGGTCAGCTCTTGTGCTTCTTAATTAATCTAAAAGTTGCGCATAATTACGGAATCCTGTAAACTATGTCACTGGATTGATTTTTTAAATCAATCTCAAGGATTGATTAAAAATTTCCCGTGATCTACACATCAAGAGTCGTAAAGAATTATCATACTCATTTTTTCTTATGCGAATGAGCCACTTGCGTAGTACCTCGCCCCTCGGTCTTTACCACTAGGTCAAGACTTTATCAAGACTTTATCGAATCATCACTATAAAGAACTCACACTTAATTGATCACTTAAGCATGCTTAATTTAATTGTGCTTAATATAGATAAAAAGTGTAC
Organism: Bassia scoparia; assembly: GCA_008642245.1. Lineage (NCBI taxonomy): Eukaryota > Viridiplantae > Streptophyta > Magnoliopsida > Caryophyllales > Amaranthaceae > Bassia > Bassia scoparia. The sequence goes on from SNQN01001309.1 coordinate 41,575, forward strand.
ACAGCATACACCGATTTGCTCAATTTCATTCATTAGTGAACCTAGGCCATCGTTTCGTGCCGTGTTAGTGTGTTACGCAACAAAAGTAAGTGTGCGTTCTCTTCAACTAATTAGAATTGAACTTATCTGAACTGAACTATAACYATTGCGGCCTCGATCTACCAAGAACTAATAAGATGTATATATAGATAGAGATTTAGTTATAGACTAAATTAGTGCATGTATGTGACTATGTGAGAGATAAACCAAKCAAATCATGTATGATCAATATGAAAGATAAACTTTACTACTTCTATTATGACAAAAACAAACAACAATAAAAATAGCACATGAAAGAGCAATGTTGCATAACAAAACAAGACCAATTCTAACAGAAAATCAAAGAAAGGTTCAGGAGATAGATTACCAAGAAGAGGTGATGAAGAAGAAACACAGACTCTTCTGTTCTGCACGAGACTGGCACGTGCAACCAAAGATGCTGAGGAGCTAGCTGTAATGGTGGCCATTTTTCTCTCTCTTAAAAGGGTTGTTTGGTGTCTTAGACCACAATTGCACTACTTCTTTGGTGATTGCAATGAGTTCTCAGTTAGCAATAATGTGAGACTTCAGCTTAATATTTTGCTGAAGCAAAGTTGTGGCAAGGAAATCGGGTAACGTGGATAGATTCGTGGCCCATATTTCATATCTTCTATCTTCAARGCACCAACCAATGTCCTCCACGTGTCGTATCATCCGTTTTGGGTAGTCTTATGCTCCTACGTGGCAGCAAAAGCTTTTAATGGCTTGTTTGGAGAACTACAAATGAGCTTCGACAACTCCTCCTTGGATAGGTGGGACCTACGAAAAGTTTGTTTGAATTATATNAAAATAGCACATGAAAGAGCAATGTTGCATAACAAAACAAGACCAATTCTAACAGAAAATCAAAGAAAGGTTCAGGAGATAGATTACCAAGAAGAGGTGATGAAGAAGAAACACAGACTCTTCTGTTCTGCACGAGACTGGCACGTGCAACCAAAGATGCTGAGGAGCTAGCTGTAATGGTGGCCATTTTTCTCTCTCTTAAAAGGGTTGTTTGGTGTCTTAGACCACAATTGCACTACTTCTTTGGTGATTGCAATGAGTTCTCAGTTAGCAATAATGTGAGACTTCAGCTTAATATTTTGCTGAAGCAAAGTTGTGGCAAGGAAATCGGGTAACGTGGATAGATTCGTGGCCCATATTTCATATCTTCTATCTTCAARGCACCAACCAATGTCCTCCACGTGTCGTATCATCCGTTTTGGGTAGTCTTATGCTCCTACGTGGCAGCAAAAGCTTTTAATGGCTTGTTTGGAGAACTACAAATGAGCTTCGACAACTCCTCCTTGGATAGGTGGGACCTACGAAAAGTTTGTTTGAATTATATYCACGTCTTATGATAGCATAATTTTCAATGTTCTAACMRGAAAATGTGTTTTTAACAATTTGGGGTGTTCCTGTACCAGGTCTTGTGAATTCCAGCAAGTGAAGATAAGTAGGAGGTAAATTTGACTAGAATATGATCAGGTTTGGACTTTGGACGATACTATAAAACTGTAAAAGTTAATCATATGATCGATTTTCATCTCGTCTCTGTAGCTTTGTAAACACCCAAACAAAAAATGTATTTACAATGATCTCATCCCAAATCTCCGGCTAGCCAGACATGAGTTCTAGCTGCTGTGAGAATTGAGAATTCCAGATTACATAATCGCAGCCATTGGGTTAATCGATTACAAGGTGTAATCCTCATCCATGATTATGTAGTTATCTGATTATGTAGTAAATTTTAATGCAATACTTGAAGAAAATCCTCTCCATTCAATCAAAGACTTACAATTCAATGATAAATAACAAGAAAGCAAAAACAAATAGCTGAGATAAAGATCGAACGCTGTGGTTTCCATTTAATTAAAAATCAAACCTCGGATACAGAAAGCTGCCAGATCTCCAGAATGAGTTATATACATGTAAACAAACTACAAAAAACTCAAGATAATTCTCATTCTGCCTTCACTATTTGCTATAAGCCTGCTCAGATCAGTTTTCCTCGAATTCTCTGAGCAGAATAACCAGGAAATAAAAAAATTATATCAGTCAAATTTACATGAAATAATCGGAAGAAAGAATGAACTATTCTTGTATGTATTCGTATGAATCAAAGATCTGTTAACGACATGCCAAATTGGCAAAAGAATATACTGTGAGATGGCCACTCCTGGAAACCATATTTTCTGATCCTCGATGTATCTGCAAGCCCCCGACAAACCTTGTATGGTATGAATCGGAAGAATAGCCTTCCTTCAAGTGGTCCTGAAGAACGTGTAAGACAATATTATGTCTGAACTAAATTTTATTACCCATGAAGATTACACTGTTGCATGTAAGGATGATCGTAATTGGCATATTTGTTCCAGTATCCTTTGTACTTCTTTATCCCAATATCCAACCAAGGTTTCATGATTCCGTCATAGTGTAAAACTGCTGCCTGTTCAATGTCCTCCAACCTCAACACTGAATCGAACCCTAATCCTAGAAGATGCCATCTCTGGTCCAAAGGTACTGTATGATTGTAAAAAGTGACCCAACCTAAAGGCAAGCTTCCTGTTTTCCAAAGAGGCCTTCCATTGCCCTGTAGTCACGTGCGAAGATGATCAAGATGGTCATAAAAACATCATAGCCATTTAATTACTCATGATCATWAAGAAAAAGATGTTTGGGAAAGAAGATAAAACTGAGACAAGACACGGGCTGAAAAGGGAAAGGGGAAGGGGCGGAAATGAAAACTGACAGGACACACGTCAAGGAAGAAGCATCTATCGAAAAATGTACCCAAATGCAATTGTGTGTTTCTCAGTTAAGTACAACAAAAAGGGAATGACAATATAGTACTTTCAACAATAGAGGGGAGGAGGAAGAGAGGGGAGTGGGGGAATCCAGTTTACCTTAAGTAGAAATCTACGGTAGCTTGAGGTCAAATCATGGTGCCTCCACTGTCTTAGGTCAAACACATTCACACCAAATGCCCATGTGCATGCATTAGCATCGAACTTACTGGCCACCAGAGGATCTGAAAAATTGACGAGCATGTCCATTCTCCTAAATGATGACTTGTCTTCTTGGCATGTCTCTACTGCCCCATTAACTTTACCCTCCATATCAATGGTCCAGAGACCACTTAAATCCCTCTGAACCACCACATCATGGTCTAGAAATACTATTTTTTCCAGCTGCGGGAAAATATCGGGAAGGTAAAAGCGTAGGTGATTTAGTGGGGATGAAAATCTAACATCCCTCGAACTTTGCTTCTCTAAAGATGATTCATATACGTTCCACCACTGAAAATCTTGCACGTTAAGGACCTGGATAGTGGCTTTTCCAGGAGGATTTAACAAAAACCACATGAAGAATGCGGGGAAATTCAGAGAATCTGTCAAAACATGAAAGACAATTCTCTCAGGTTCCTGCAAGAAATGCAAATGCAATGTCAACTACCAAATGACGAACAATGAACACATTTGTCAAAATAATGAGTAGCACAAATCACCAAAAGAATATTGTCYTACTGATACAGCAACAAAAACAATACCAAGCATTCATATAAAAAGATGGGTCATTATATAAATGCCTGTTCTTGAAATACCCTCATAGTTTCACTAAGCTTAAAACTAAAAGTGAAGCTTGATACTWTCGTAAGCATAATGATGTATTCGTGATTCACGGGTCCGACTGGAAGATATCATCCTCTATTACGACACCATATTTACCCTCAGCCTGTACCATCCAACCATACCAAAAGGCTAACAACCACACACCTACTTTAAGACATTAACAAAGAAAATTTCTAAAGTAGCATTTACAAGTTGTACATTATTACACTTTCCGTAGCTCCAAACCAGAATTACAATTTAACAACACACTGAGTTTAGCCTGCATAGAAATTCCAAAATTCAAAAGAGAAACTAAACGTATCTCATGATCAAAGCCTTACAAAGCTTCTCCAAATGTTGCTTTGTCAAAAGATGAAAACTAGAATAGACGAATAGGAGAAAGCATACAAGAACCAGGGTAACAATTCAGCAATCATAAATTAGGACCATTAGAAATCATCAACATAAAGGAGTGTACACCTATGTTACTCGGACTCATTCATTTAGCTCATGTACACGTGTCGACTCGCCTCGTGTCGGACTCCAACACCGACACTTGACACTTCATTTTTTAACTAAATCACTATTTTTTTCAAGAAAATGAGCGAGTCCGACACTTGACACCGACACTGACACAGGAAGTTACACCGAGTCCATGTAACATAGGTGTACACGATAGCTGAATGTATATTAAGATAATGTGAAATTGTGAACGACATATAAAGACACAACCATAGAAGTAACAGAATAAAAGGGTTATGGTTTCTTATAGTGCTGAAATATCCTTCAGGAAGTTTCTCGTCATTTGCAAAAGAACCAAACCAACAGAATGTTAAGAAAAGGGTTRCTGAAATAACAAGTTAGACAATTACCTTGGCATTTGATACTGTGGAGTTCACAACAACTGCTGCAGCTAAGACATTGTCAGAGAAGGTAACATAATGAATAAGATCTGAGTTGTAAACATTCTGCTGATTGGGAAGCCTTTGTTGCTCYGGCTGCAACATAAAATACTCAGTAGTAAGCCTCATAGAAAGACAATGAAGGCCCTTTGGAGTTGTTCTTCCTGCAAGCTCAGTAAGAAATGATGTTTGCTTCCTCTGTGACAAGACTTGATCTTCAGCGCTATGTGTCATAGCACGGAGCTTACTAGCCATATTTGAGCAATCTGGGTATGCACGATTTGCTTTTGACAAAGCATTCTCCATGTATTTCATTTTCTGCAAGCCACTGCAAGTATAAACAAATAACATCAACAACCAGAATACAGAACAAAGAGCAATACTGTGAACTGACCCAACTGAAGAGAAGACGGTGCACAAGTGCATTCAGACAGAATTTTAAAGATTTAGCCACCATTAATGAAAACGTTGTCTTATTAACTTGCCTACAATTTTCTTTATTTCCATCTCCAAACACAAACCAAGTAGCCGAGGTCAGAAACAATTATTAAAAGGACATGTATAAAGGAGCATATCATGCAAGAGAAAAGCAATCTGAAATATTACCTTCTCGATAATTCTGAATCTTTTCTGGCTTCCCCTGTTGCTCGTTCAACTTCTTTTATGCGTAATTTCAACTCTTTAACTAAATGGGTATTCCCTGCACCAGTAGCAAAACTCAAATATGCCCTGGCTCTAATGACCTGATCCTTCATCTGCTTCACCTTCTCATCTGTTGCCTTCTTTGTTTCATGACGTGAGCTACTGACATTTGGAACTGTTGGCAAACGCGGGGCTCGAACTCCATGATCATGTTTGCTAGATCTTTGGTTTGAGTTTTCCTATAATATAAGGCAGATGAGTTGAATATATAAAGTGATGCAATGACAGTAAGCACAGATTATATATGCTACAAAGCTTTTTATGTGAGCTTTTTTACATCAAAACTTCAAAAGTATTACTTGTGTTTAAAAGGATGTGTAATAAATTATAATCAATAATCTAGAAAACAATATAAGATCATTATATTAACAGTTCAAATATATGTACCCTTTCATTTTGACCCAAAATCCTCTCAATAATTTGTAATTAAAAACTGTTCATGACTTACCAGCACCATATATGATAAATACCAAACATCAAAATTAGAAAAAACAGCCTTGGATTGAAGAAGCCCTGACCTAATTATGACTACTGGCTCATATGGTTTAAAGGAAAAT
>SNQN01001309.1:76877-96606 GCA_008642245.1 Bassia scoparia
ATTCACTTGTTCTTGCCTGAGACGAAAAACGTTCCACTTGAGAGAATCGATTTGTTGTGGAAGGAGCATTGGTTCTGGGGTAAGGTTGTTGGAGATCAAGACTGGCAAAGCGAATGAAAAAAGCCTATGTAGTATACTAGTATGTATTTATACAGTTATAGGGAGACAATGTGGTCCAACTTCCAAGGTAGTTCAAGTGCATGCAAAAAATGCATATGACCTATGTCGTTATGTATCGTGCGTCTTTGTAACTCATTCACATTTTTTAAAAAATGAAACGAAATAACGTACATGACCCAAATACTTCTAWTGTAATGCTAACTTTGCTTGCAAAGTGCAAATGTAAAAAAAAAAACTTGTGGTAGACCGGTAGGTAATTGTATTTTTTGCAACTTTTTGAATTTTGATTATGAAAATAGAATAGTGTTGCTTTAYATGTTCAATGACAAAAATACTCCTAAAGTCACGGACCTATGAAGTATATTAATAGTCCAATTAAGTTACCATTATTATTTCTATTATTAGGCGATTTACATTACGTTTTTCAAGTGTCAAATTAGTACACTCAATTAACAAATTTTGAGCAATTATGAATTGCAAAAAAAGCAATAAGATTCCTCTAGCATAATTCAATTTGAGAAGTGGTGCACATGTTGAGAAAGCAGATAAGAAATANTTTTTTTTGTTTTTTTTTTTTTTCGTGTTTCACAAAATAGTCATTTACTTACAGATGCAATAAATTAACCTGATAGAGTTGGAGAATATATACTTGGACAAAATCATAATTGCATGATTCCATATTTCCATTCAACTTTGTCACATATGGAATAAGAAAATACGAACATAAATACAGGGTACTTTTTCAGTTGTTCATATATGTCATGTAATTTTCTTTGTAGAATGARAAAATTTTCCGAGGACAAGGGCATCTCCTCCTTTCTTGTCAGCTGTCAAACAGAAAATTCAAAGTAAACTACTGTAGTGAAGAATAATCAAGGCTAATAAATATGCTCTGATCTTAGACTTGAGCATTTGGGTCATATAGTAGGCCAGACCACCAGAGAGTGCCAGACTAACCAACTTATGTGATATGTCCAAGAGTTAACAATTAATTATTGTTGACGTTTGAATAGCGATGCACTAAATTAAAACAATTCATCGAACTGTACTTGTACATTGTGAATTAACAGATGGTCGCATATTCCAAATTGCAGGGGATAGAAACCAATAAAAGGAAGTGAGAGGTTGTGGTGGAGAAGTTGATGTTGGGCCATCGACCATGGTGGGGGTGGGTTTGTACCGGGTGTTGCTTGGTTGGGGGCCTTCGGGGGGGGGGGGGGGGGGGGGGGGGGGTTACTGGCTTACTGCCACTGGTTATGGTTACAAAGAATTGAAAGAAGAAATACAGAGTAGATAATTATTTTATTTATTTTTTTGTTGACATGTTATTTATTTATTTATTTTTAAAAAAGAAGAATATACGAGTATAATCGTAACAACTAAGAGGAGAGGAGGAGAGGAGGAGAGGATAAATAAAGAAATAATTTGTTTTTTAAAATCATATTTTTAACCTGTAAAACAAATTGCAGGTAATTTAACTTGTTTAAAATCAATACCCTTACAAGCTTGACTTATTTCTGTATAATCAAAAGCTTGACTTATTTTTGGCAATTTTTCCTATTATTTATGATTTGTGAGTCCACATTATTCTGCAGGTGATCCCAATGTACCTAGTAGAAATAGCGCCAAGTAAGTACAGGGGAGCATTCAACAATGGCTTCCACTTATGCCTTTCTGTTGGGGTACTCTTGGCAACTCTGGTTAACTTTGGAACTGAAAAGATCAAAGGTGGRTGGGGATGGCGAGTCTCAATAGCCTTTACAGCACTCCCGGCTTTTATCATAACACTTGGTTCTTTCTTCTTGCCTGAAACTCCCAACAGCCTGATCCAAAGGCACAATGKRMTCRKTTATACACATCTCATTAGTGGGATTCTTAACCTCACTCTACTTTTGTCCCCCCACATCTACTCCAGTGGAAAAGTTGGCATACTGCTTACCATAATAGTCCATTATGATTTAAATATGTAGATAAAAACAAAAGGAGGTTGAAAACTGTGTTTAGGGTGTTATTGCCATCAGTGTGTTTCTCTAATATTCTTTTTAAAAAATTCTGTAAGTTGTTGCATGGTGATGGCAGGAGGACTAGCAATAGCAAGTGACACAAATGTGCACTACAATGGAAAGATAACTTACTTTGTTATTTCTTCCTGCATAATAGCTGCTCTTGGAGGAGCTATATTTGGTTATGACATCGGAGTATCAGGTACTTGTGTTTTTCTCTCGTACTTGTATTTTCTGATATTGTAATGTTTTACAGTCAAAGACTGGCATATTACATTTTATCACTTCATCACAGTTCTGTTCTCAGAGATGTGAGTCTGCTGGAGAGAACTTATATTTTAAAATCTTTACACCTGTCTCTTATACACATCTAGATGTGTATAAGAGACAGCCTCTAGGATGGTTGGTGCCGAGTGAAATCTTTCAGCTTGAGATTCGATCAGCTGCTCAAGGTTTAACTGTGGCACTCAGCTTTATCTTCACTTTCCTTATCGCTCAAACACTTTTGACCATGTTATGCCACTTCAAGGCCGGAATTTTCTTCTTCTTTGCGGGGTGGATCATGTTAATGACTGCATTCATTCACTTGTTCTTGCCTGAGACGAAAAACGTTCCACTTGAGAGGATCGATTTGTTGTGGAAGGAGCATTGGTTCTGGGGTAAGGTTGTTGGAGATCAAGACTGGCAAGGCGAATGAAAAAAGCCTATGTAGTATGTAGTTATACAGTTATAGGGAAACAATGTGGTCCAAGGTAGTTCAAGTGCATGCAAAAAATGCATATGACCTATTAAAAAAAATGAAACGAAATAACGTACATGACCCAAATGCTTTTATTGTAATGCTAACTTTGCTTGCAAAGTGCAAATGTAAAAAAAACTTGTGAGATAATTGTATTTTTCCAACTTGTTGATTATGAAAATAGAATAGTGTTGCTTTAGATGTATGATGACAAAAATACCCCTAAAGTCACGGATCTTTGAAGCATATTAGTAGTTCAATTAAGTTACCATTATTACTATTTCTATTATTAAGGGTTTTACACTTTTACATGACATTTTTCAAGTGTCTAATTACTATACTACACTCAACTAACAAAATTTGAGCAATTATGAATTGCAAGAAAAAAAAAACAATAAGATTCCTCTAGCATAATTCAATTTGAGAAGTGGTGCACATGTTGAGAAACAAGATAAGAAATAGTTTGGAATCAATTTCCTATTTCTCACACAATGACACAAGTTAAATGTTATTCTCCCTTAGTCTTTTTTTATTTGTTACATTCTGACTTTTGACACTGTTAATTTTATACATTTACATTAAAATATAATTTTATACAACTATGTGTGATTTTGTTTGATTTGTCTCAATATGTACTTTTCAGAAATATAATTTTAATATTTTAGCATTTACAATKTAAGATATTGTAATTTGAAGTCGTGTCTCYAAAACGYTAAAAAAACCTGTAACAAATAAAAAGACACGGACGGAGTAATAGGTAAGCCATGCATGCTTTCTAACACATCATTAATATACTACTCACTTGCCAAATTTCTATTACTAGTATCCACTTACTACTTCCACACAATACTCGATCATTCATGCATTACTTTTGAGCACTTGATATTGTTTGTTACGTTATGAGGGTCGATGCGAAAAATCATGACAACTTGTTAATGGGTGAAAGTAGAAAGGTGAACATGTGCATGACACAACCGGTTATATTATACAATTTACCGTAGAGAAAATATAAAAGACGAACGTCTAAGCATCCTATCGACCTATCCTTACTAAAAATAAATGGTTAGGTATGTTCGATTTTGAGTATTTGAAACTAACCCTAGTTGTCTAGGTGCTTTTCCCCTTATTATTATTCAAAACAAGATATTTTTTATTAGGAAAATTTGTCATTAACTACACAAGTGACCCTTTCTTAGAAAAATTACCCAAATTCTATTAAATTAAAAATAACTATCCACTTTTTACAAAATTATTAAAAATACCAGCCACTTTGGTTTTCCGGCAATAAAAAACCACTTCCGACTTGTGGGGTCCGCCAAAAACAATTTTCTCATTTTTTTTTGCCGGATTCTATGCAATTACTGTTTTATCCCTCTCATTAAAACTCCTTTTCGTATTTCATTTCTTTTACTTCAAAATTTCAGAGAAGCAGAAGCATCATAATCTAAAAATGTCTGATACTTGGCTTGCTGAAAACTGCAGTTTAACAATTCTGAGGTACAATTTCTTGTTCAAAGATTAATGCTTTATACAATTATTACTTTGTATTTTTGCTACTCTATAATATGGGCATTGGCGCATTGCATATTCGAATTCGCTTAATAAAAATCTAATCTTTAATGACTTTAATTTTCTTAGAACTTTAAATAAAGTGGGGTGATCTCTGTTTCTGAATTTCGAATTAGATACCCTTCCCCTCAACTTTACTTCTGAATTTCATCATACCCACTTGAATGAAAAACCCTAAAATCCAATCTTTTTTTCCAATTGTGTGAATTAAATTAGGCAAAAAAAACCCCAGAAAAGATGAACCCTAGAAAATTGAAGATGAAATTAGTAGAATTAGTCAAGGACCCCAGAAAAGAAGTACGTTGTTGTCGCGAAAATCAAAATCGAAACCTCGAACAATGGCTTCCAAGTATCCGCCATGACGCCATGGATGTTGAAGGCTATAGCTTCGAATCCGTACAGTTTGGCCAAATTCTGAGATTAGATTCAGAAGAGAGATTGATTAATCGATGATGATGAAGAATTGAATTGATTATGATCGTGAATGGGTGGTGTTGATAAGAGGACTCAAATCATAAGGTAATGGCTGATTAATTGGAATGAATGTGCTGATGAAGGAGGAGAAGACAATTGAGGAATTTTGCAGAAAAAATATATATTGATGTTTTTTGTGTCAATGTGAAGGTGGACTTACATCTACGGACCTGTTATTTCATTTGATTCTTTATGTGTGAAAGTGAGCTACTCACTTCAGTAACTGTAATTCTCAGGTATTCTTTCTCCATCGATTGCCTTAATATCTACATGCTCATTCTTATGCTGTGTCTTATATAACTTGAACTCGAAGTAGGCTTTGCATACTGGGTGAGCTGAGCCTGTGCTGTTATAATGCATCGATATAGGTCAAAGTCATATCATTATGCATTCATGAAGATATATAGGTTTTATTCATTAAGGTGTTGATTTGTTCGAAATTGCTAAGATGGTTGTTGCTCAGTAGTTTATATGAATGCATGCAAACAATTAAAAAAAATAAAAAATCATATGCTGACATAGTGACATCTATCTAACTTAATTGGAGGAAGTATGTTTAAAGATTAAACAAAGTTGTTTATATCAAAGTTTACATTCAACATTGGCTTATACTCGTGTCTTTCTTTTAGCAATCTCTTCCATTTTTGGGACTGAAATGATTGAAGTTGGCGAGTTCAAAAGTTGTGACAGAACTCCCTGCTTTTATGATAACTCTGAGGCTTTTTTCTTCCTCCCTGGAATCCCCAGTAGCTTAATACAAAAGAACAGCAATTACCAAAAAGCCAAGCTCATGTTGCAAAGGTTAAGGGGTACGGTGATGTCCGGGAAGAACTCAATGACTTAAATAATTCCTCTTGCGAAGTATATACATTATACATACCTCAGCTCGTGATGGGAATGGCTATACATTTTTCCAGCAAATGATGGGAATCAATGTGCTGGGTATCTATGCTTTGGTGCTCTTCTGCACATTTGTGTTTGGTGACTCTGCTGTCTGCACCTGTCTTTTCATCAGTGGTGGTGGGGGTTGTACCAATTGTTGCAGATCTTTGCTCACTCTCAACAGCTSATAGATTCAAAAGAAAAATACCCTAAGTAGCCCTTGTTTATAAAGTTAAATGAAGAAATACTCGTATTAAGCTTTAAACAAGTATAACTTTGAAAGATGCACAATTCGATTCAATAAAAGCGATATACTGTTATAATGCTAATATATAGTCCTTAGAGCTATCAGCACATTTTCGATTTAATGTAATATATACTTCTATAATGCTAAGCTATGAGCTARGGAGTATGTATTACTGTATTATTACTTAAGAGTATCTTASTATTCATTTGATCATGTTCATTGGAAATGGCTGTTATCCCTATGTTTGACTTTCCATTAGTGGGATTCTTAACCTCACTCTACTTTTGTCCCCCCACATCTACTCCAGTGGAAAAGTTGGCATACTGCTTACCATAATAGTCCATTATGATTTAAATATGTAGATAAAAACAAAAGGAGGTTGAAAACTGTGTTTAGGGTGTTATTGCCATCAGTCTGTTTCTCTAATATTTTTTTTAAAAAAAATTCTGTAAGTTGTTGCATGGTGATGGCAGGAGGACTAGCAATAGCAAGTGACACAAATGTGCACTACAATGGAAAGATAACTTACTTTGTTATTTCTTCCTGCATAATAGCTGCTCTTGGAGGAGCTATATTTGGTTATGACATCGGAGTATCAGGTACTTGTGTTTTTCTCTCGTACTTGTATTTTCTGATATTGTAATGTTTTACAGTCAAAGACTGGCATATTACATTTTATCACTTCATCACAGTTCTGTTCTCAGAGATGTGAGTCTGCTGGAGAGAAATTATATTTTTAAAATCTTACACAATCTGATATGGATTGATTGTGTTGGCTCAAGAATCCCAAAGTAAAAGCTATATCCATCTCCAAGAGAATAGAGAGCTGACTATTTTTTGGATTGATCAGTTGGTTCATGCCTCAATGTCGGGTTATGGCATTCTATTTTGGTATTGAGCCGAATCAGGTCTTTTTTTAAGCTGATAGCTATTGTAAATTATTTGCAATACAAACTTTGTTATTGTTAGGAGCATGTAATTTGGCCTTTTGGTGTCCTTCTTTGTTTGGCTGGGGCAATTATATTGGGATAATCTGGTCCAGTCCGTAAATTAGTAATCAGTGTGTAAAATCTTGTATTAATTAGATGTTGCTAGATTTAGACAATTACATTGAACTATGAATGATATTGTCATGAGAAGTGGAGTTACATCAATGGATCCATTTTTGAAGAAATCTTCCAGAGTTTACGTCAAGAGTTGAAAGAAGACCAAAAATAGCAACTAACTGCAATTTGACATACTAGTAACTTCATTCACGTCGTCTTGTATTTTGCCTGGTCTGTTTTGCTTTTCATTGTTTGCCTCGCTATTGACCAAATCTTTTGGACGCAAGCTTCAATCCTGGTTGGAGGTGTAGCATGCTTGCTGGTTCTGCTCTAGGTGGTGGAAGCTTTAACCTCTACATGTCATTTATAGGGCGCGGCCTATCTTGGTATTGGTGTTGGCCTTGCAACCAGGTAAGTATATCAAGCTGAAGCTCTATTACATAATTGTTATGATTTAATAGTTGTCTGACGTAGTGACTTGATATATAGTCAATTAGTCATAGATGATCATGAAGATAGACATTAACATTTACTATTTTGTTTTTTCGCGTGTTTCACAAAATAGCCATTTCTACAGTTGATCGAGTGAAATTTACATTGATAGAATTGGGAAATATATACTTGAACAAATTTTAAAATTGCTTGATTCCATTTTAACTCTATGCAATATATGGATATAGGAAATAGGAACGTGGATCCAGCCATAGTGGATACTTTTCCAGTTTTCAATATGTCATGTTATTTTCTTTGTAGAACGATAAAATTTGCGAGGATGATGGCTATCCCTTCTTTCTTGGTCAGCTGTCAAACAGAAAATTCAAAGTAACTAGCTAGTAAAGAATATCAAGGCTAACAAATTGCTCCTTAGCTAGATAGGAGCTTTTGGCTCATATAGTGGGCCAGTCCAAGAGTTAACAATTAATCATGTTTGACATTTGAATAACGATGCACTAAATTTAAAAACAAACTCATCGAACTGTACTGTACAGCCGTGAATTAACAAGATGGTTATAATCATAACATATCAAGTTGACTAGTTAAGTGTTAATAAGAAGCACATATGACGATAAGGCTGCATAGTGCATACCAATAAGAAAGCCATACGACGACGATAAGGACTTAGTCCACAGAGTTGTTTATTTTGATTTGTGAGTCCATATTGTTTCTGCAGGTGATCCAATGTATCTAGTAGAAATAGCGCCAAGTAAGATACAGGGGAGCATTCAACAATGGCTTCCCTTATGCCTTTCTGTGGGGTACTCTTGGCAACTCTGGTTAACTTTGGAACAGAAAAGGATCAAGGTGGTTGGGGATGGCGAGTCTCAATAGCCTTTCAAGCACTCCCGGCTTTTATCATAACACTTGGTTCTTTCTTCTTGCCTGAAACTCCACAGCCTGATCCAAAGGCACAATGACTTCCAAAAGGCTGAGATTATGTTGCAGAGAATAAGGGGTACAATCGATGTCCAAGAAGAAATCAATGACCTTATAGCAGCAAACTCAGCCTCGAAAACATCAACCAGCAGCCACTTAAAGCCTTACTCTTTCAGCAGAAATACAGACTCAGCTCATCATGGCGATAGCAATACATTCTTTCCAACAATGGGGGAATCAATGTGGTGGGATTCTATGCTCCTGCTAGTCTCTCCGACAATTGGGGCTTGGTGAGTCTGCATCCTCTTATCACCAGTGGTGCTTGCTGGGCTTGTGCCGATTGCAGCAAATGTTTTTTGCAATTTTTAGCAGTTGACAAATTCGGGAAGAAGAAGTTTGTTTTTCTGGGGCGGTGTGCTATGTTGGTGCCATTTATAGTGTGGGAAGTATACTCTTAGCAAAGCTAGGAGATCATGGCAGTTTAACTATGGGATATTCTTACTCATTTTGATCCTTTTGTGCATTTACAGTGCTGGTTTAGTTCTCTTGGGGTCCTAGGATGGTTGGTGCCGAGTGAAATCTTTCAGCTTGAGATTCGATCAGCTGCTCAAGGTTTAACTGTGGCACTCAGCTTTATCTTCACTTTCCTTATCGCTCAAACTTTTGACCATGTTAGCAACTTCAAGGCCGGAATTTTCTTCTTCTTTGCGGGGTGGATCATTTTAATGACTGCATTCATTCACTTGTTCTGCCTGAGACGAAAAACGTTCCACTGAGAGGATCGATTTGTTGTGGAAGAGCATTGGTTCTGGGTAAGGTTGTTGGAGATCAAGACTGGCAAGGCGAATGAAAAAAGCCTATGTAGTATGTAGTTATACGTTATAGGGAACATGTGTCACAAGGTATTAATGCATGCAAAAAATGCATATGACCTATTAAAAAAATGAACGAAATAACGTACATGACCAAATGCTTTTATTGTAATGCTAACGTTTGCTTGCAAAGTGCAAATGTAAAAAAAAACTTGTGAGAATATTGTATTTTCCAACTTGTTGATTATGAAAAATAGAATAGTGTTGCTTTTAGATTATGATGACAAAATACCCCTAAAGTCACGGATCTTTGAAGCATATTAGTAGTTCAATTAAGTTACCATTATTACTATTTCTATTATTAAGGGTTTTACACTTTACATGACATTTTTCAAGTGTCTAATTATATAAACTACACTCAACAACAAATTTGAGCAATTATAATTGCAAGAAAAAAAAAACAATAAGATCTCTAGCATAAATTCAATTTGAGAAGTGGTGCACATGTTGAGAACAAGATAAGAAATAGTTTTGGAATCAATTTCCTATTTCTCACACAATGACACAAGTTAAATTTATTCTCCTTAGTCTTTTTTATTTGTTACATTCTGACTTTTGACACTGTTAATTTTATACATTACATTAAAATATAATTTTATACAACTATGTGTGATTTTGTTTGATTTGTCTCAATATGTACTTTTCAAGAAATTAATTTTAATTTTTAGCATTTACATATAAGATATTGTAATTTGAAGTCGTGTCTCGAAAACGATAAAAAAACTGTAACAAATAAAAAGACACGGACGGATAATAGGTAAGCCATGCATGCTTTCTAACACATCATTAATATACTACTCCACTTGCCAAATTTCTATTACTAGTATCCACTTACTACTTCCACACAATACTCGATCATTCATGCATTACTTTTGAGCACTTGATATTGTTTGTTACGTATGAGGGTCGATGCAAAATCATGACAACTTGTTAATGGTGAAAGTAGAAAGTGAACATGTGCATGACAACAACCGGTTATATTATACAATTTACCGTAAGAGAAATAAAAAGACGAACGTCTAAGCATCCTTCGACCTATCCTTACTAAAAATAAATGTTTAGGTATGTTCGATTTGAGTATTTGAAACTAACCTAGTTGTCTAGGTGCTTTTCCCCTTATTATATTCAAAACAAGTATTTTTTATTAGGAAAATTTGTCATTAACTACACAAGTGACCCTTTCTTAGAAAAATTACCCAAATCTATTAAATTAAAATAACTATCCACTTTTTACAAAATTATTCAAAAATACCAGCCACTTTGGTTTCCGGCAATAAAAAACCACTTCCGATTGTGGGGTCCGCCAAAAACAATTTTCTCATTTTTTTTTGCCGGATTCTATGCAATTACTGTTTTATCCTCTCATTAAAACTCCTTTTCGTATTTCATTTCTTTTACTTCAAAATTTCAGAAAGCAGAAGCATCATAATCTAAAAATGTCTGATACTTGGCTTGCTGAAAACTGCAGTTTAAACAATTCTAGAGTACAATTTCTTGTTCAAAGATTAATGCTTTATACAATTACTTTGTATTTTTCTACTCTATAATATGGGATTGCATGTTCGAATTCGCTTAATAAAAATCTAATCTTTAATGACTTTAATTTTCTAGAACTTAAATAAAGTGGGTGATCTCTGTTTTCTGAATTTCGAATTCTGAATTTCATCATACCTACTTGAATGACAAACCCTAAAATCCAATTTTTTTTTCAATTGGGTGAATTAAATTAGACCCAAAAAAACCCCGAAAGAAGACCCTAGAAATTGAAGATGAATTAGTGGAATTAGTCAAGACCCAGAAAAGAAGTACCTTGTTGTCACGAAAAATCAAAATCGAAACTCGAACAATGGCTTCCAAGTATCCAGCCATGACGCATGGATGTTGAAGGCCATAGCTTTGAATCCGTACATTTTGGCGAACTTCTGAGATTAGATTAGAGGAGAGATTGATTAATCGATGATGATAAAAGATTTGAATGATTTGATCGTGAATGGTGTGTTGATAAGGTAAAGAATAAGAGACTCAAATCATAAGTAAGGCTGATTAATTGATGAATGTGCTGATGTTTTTTGTGTCAATGTGAAGTGGACTTACATCTACGTACCTGTTATTTCATTTGAATCTTTCTGAAGAAACTTCTTCCACATGTATGCAAACTATTCATCAGCATTAGGATGATAGAAAACACATGATTCATAATCTACTACCCCTCCGTAACACAATTCTCGCAACGATTTGACATAAAGGAGAGAAGAAAAATATCTAATCGTTGCGAGAATGTGTTTACGGAGGTAGTAGATTCTTTATGTGTGACAGTGAGCTACTCACTTCAGTAACTGTAATTCTCAGTATTTTTCCTCCATCGCTTGCCTTAATATCTACATGCTAATTCTTATGCTGTGTCTTATATAACTTGAACTCAAAGTAGGCTTTGCATACCAGGCGAGCTGAGCCTGTGCTGTTATATGCATCGATATAGATCAAAGTCATATCATTATGCATTCATGAAGATATATAGGTTTTTATTCTATTAAGGTGTTGATTTGTTCAAAATTGCTAAGAAAAATACCATAAGTAGCCATTTATAAAGTTAAATGTAAAAATACTCGTATTGCTTTAAACAAGTATAACTTTGAAAGATGCACAATTCGATTCAAATAAGCGTTTTACTTTTATAGTGCTAATATATAGTCCTTAGAGCTATGAGCACATTTTCGATTTAATGTAATGTATACTTCTATAAGCTACAGAGTATACTTCTGTACTTCTATAATGCTAAGCTACGAGCTACAGAGTATGTATTACTGTATTATTAACACCGGTAAGGCTACTTAAGAGTATCTTAGTATTCATTTGATCATGTTCATTGGAAATGGCTGTTATCCTATATTTGACGTTTCATCAGTGGGATTCTTAACCTCACTCTACTTTTGTCCCCCCCATCTTCTAGTTGGCATACTGCTTAACATTAATGGTCCCTTATGATTGAATCATTGAATATGTAGATAAAACAAAGGAGGTTGAAAACTGTGTTTAGGGTGTTATGTCATCACTCTATTTCTCTATTATTATTTTTCAAAAAAATTCTGTAAGTTTGCATGGTGATGGCAGGAGGACTAGCAATAGCAAGTGACACAAAATGTGCACTACAATGAAAGATAACTTACTTTGTTATTCTTCCTGCATAATAGCTGCTCTTGGAGGAGCTATATTTGGTTATGACATCGAGTATCAGGTACTTGTGTTTTTTCTCTCGTATTGTATTTCTGATATTGTTAATGTTTTACAGTCAAAGACTGGCAATATTACATTTTATCACTTCATCACAGTTCTGTTCTCAGAGATGTGGGTCTGAGGGAGAGAACTTACGTTTTAAAATCTTTACACAATCTGGCATATGATTGATTAGTGTTGTGCTTAAGAAATCCCCCAAAGTAAAAGCTATATCCATCTCCAAGAGAAGTAGAGCTGACTATTTTTGGATTGGAATTAGTGGTTCATGCCTCATGTTGGGTTATGCATTCTATTTGGTATTGAGCCGAATCAGGTTTTTTTAAAGCTAATAGGCTATTGTAAATTATTTGCATACCAAAAATTGTTATTGCTTAGAGTCATGTAATTTTGGCCTTTGGGTCCTATCTTTGTTTGGCTGGGCAATTCAAGATTGGTAATCTGGTCAAGTCGTCAAGATTAGTAATGAGTGTGCCAAATCTTGTATTAATTAATATGTTTGTTAATTAGACAATTTACATTGAACTAATGATGATCTTGTCCATGAGAAGGTGGAGTTACATCAATGATCCATTTTTGAAGAAATTCTTCCCAGATATTACGTCAAAGATGAAAGAAGACACAAAATCAGCAACTACTGCAAATTTGACAGTGAGCTAGTACTTCATTCACCTCATCTTTGTATTTGCTGGCCTGTTTGCTTCATTCTTGCCTCGTCTATGACCAAATCTTTTGGACGCAAGCTATCAATCCTGATTGGAGGTGTAGCAGTGCTTGCTGGTTCTGCTCTAGGTGGTGGAGCTCTTAACCTCTACATGCTCATTTTAGGCCGCGTCCTACTTGGTATTGGCGTTGGCTTTGCAAACCAGGTAAGTATATCAGCTGAAGCTCTATTGACTATTGTTATGGTTTATAGATGTCTTGACGTAGTGACCTTGATTATATAGTCAATTATTCGTAGATGATCAATTGATCATGAGATGACATTAGCATTTTACTTATTTTGTTCTTTCGCCTGTTTTACAAAATAGCCATTTTTCTACAGATGCGATGAAATTAACTTGATAGAACTGTAGAATATATACTTGAACAAATTCTTAAATTGCTCGATTCCATTTAACTCTCTGTCATATATGGAATAAGGAAATAGGAACGTGGATACAGCTATACAGGATACTGTTCCAGTTGTTCATATATGTCATACATGTAATTTTCTTTGTAGAACGATAAAATTTTGCGAGGATGACGGCATCTCCTCCTTTCTTGTCAGCTGTCAAACAGAAAATTCAAAGTAAACTAGCTAGTAAAGAATAATCAAGGCTAACAAATGTGCTCTTATCTAGATATGAGCTTTTGGCTCATATAGTAGGCCAGACTAACCACCTTATGTCCAAGAGTTAACAATTAATCGTTGTTGTCATTTGAATGACGATGCACTAAATTAAAACAACTCATCGAACTGTACTTGTACGTCGTGAATTAACAGATGGTTATAAGTCATAACTTATCAAGTTGACTAGTTCAGTGTTAATAAGAAAGCACATATGACGATAAGGCTGCGTAGCAATAAGGCTGCATAGTTCATACCAATAAGAAAGCCCATACGACGACGATAAGACTTAGTCCCAGAGTTATTATTTCTGATTTGTGAGTCCATATTGTTCTGCAGGTGATCCCAATGTATCTAGTAGAAATAGCGCCAAGTAAGTACAGGGGAGCATTCAACAATGGCTTCCACTTATGCCTTTCTGTTGGGGTACTCTTGGCAACTCTGGTTAACTTTGGAACTGATAAGATCAAAGGTGGTTGGGGATGGCGAGTCTCAATAGCCTTTACAGCACTCCCGGCTTTTATCATAACACTTGGTTCMTTCTTCTTGCCTGAAACTCCCAACAGCCTGATCCAAAGGCACAATGACTTCCAAAAGGCTGAGATTATGTTGCAGAGAATAAGGGGTACAACCGATGTCCAAGAAGAACTCAATGACCTTATAGCAGCAAACTCAGCCTCGAAAACCATCAACCAGCCACTTAAAGCCTTACTCTTTCAGCAGAAATACAGACCTCAGCTCATCATGGCGATAGCAATACCATTCTTCCAACAAATGGGGGGAATCAATGTGGTGGGATTCTATGCTCCTATAGTCTTCCGTACAATTGGGCTTGGTGAGTCTGCATCCCTCTTATCATCAGTGGTGCTTGAGCTTGTGCCGATTGCAGCAGATGTTTTTGCAATTGTAACAGTTGACAAATTCGGGAGAAGAAGTTTGTTTTTCTGGGGTGGTGTGGSTATGTTGGTGCCATTTATAGTCGTGGGAAGTATACTCTTAGCAAAGCTAGGAGATCATGGCAGTTTAACTACGGGATATTCTTACCTCATTTTGATCCTTTTGTGCATTTACTGTGTTGGTTTTAGTTCCTCTTGGGGTCCTCTAGGATGGTTGGTGCCGAGTGAAATCTTTCAGCTCGAGATTCGATCAGCTGCTCAAGGTTTAACTGTGGCACTTAGCTTTATCTTCACTTTCCTTTTCGCTCAAACACTTTTGACCATGTTATGCCACTTCAAGGCCGGAATTTTCTTCTTCTTTGCGGGGTGGATTGTGTTAATGACTGCATTTATTCACTTGTTCTTGCCTGAGACGAAAAACGTTCCACTTGAGAGAATCGATTTGTTGTGGAAGGAGCATTGGTTCTGGGGTAAGGTTGTTGGAGATCAAGACCGGCAAGGCGAATGAAATAAGTCTATGTAGTATACTAGTATGTAGTTATACAGTTATAGGGTGACAATGTGYTCCAAGGTAGTTCAAGTGCATGCAAAAAATGCATATGATCTATGTGGCTATGTATCTTGCMTCCTTGTAACTCATTCACATTAAAAAAAAATGAAACGAAATAACGTGAATGACCCAAATGCTTCTATTGTAATGCTAACTTTGCTTGCAAAGTGTAAATGTAAAAAAACTTGTGGCAGGTAATTGTATTTTTTCCAACTTGTTGATTATGAAAATAGAATAGTGTTGCTATAGATGTATAATGACAAAAATATCCCTAAAGTCACGAACCTATGAAGCATATTAGTAGTCCAATTAACTTGTTGATTTACATTACATTTTTCAAGTGTCTAATTACTACACTTAACTAACAAATTTTGAGCAATTATGAATTGCAAAAAAAAAAAAAGCAATAAGATTCCTCTAGCATAATTCAATTTGAGAAGTGGTGCACATGTTGAGAAAGAAGATAAGAAATAGTTTGGAATCAATTTCCTAATTCTCACACAATGACACAAGTTAAATGTTGTAATAGCTAAGCCATGCATGCTTTCTAACACATCATTAATATACTACTTGCCAAATTTCTATGACTAGTATCCACGTTTTTACTACTTCCACACAATACTTGATCATTCATGCATTACTTTTGAGCACTTGATATTGTTTGTTACGTTATCAAGGTCGAAGCTAGAAATTTGTATGAGAGACGCGTAAAATTATGACAACTTGTTAATGGGTAAAAGTAGAAATGTGAACATATGCATGACACAACCGGTTATACTATACAATTTACCGTAGAGAGAATATAAAAAACGAACTAGTAAACATCCTATCGACCTATACTTACTAAAAATAAATGGTTAGGTATGTTCGATTTCGAGTATTTGAAACTAACCCTAGTTGTCTAGGTGCTTTTTCCCCTTATCATTATTCAAAGCAAGATATTTTTTTTCTATGAATAAATACCTTCTACAATTTGGAGCTTATTTGTCGAGTAACGAATGCCCATTTT
This sequence comes from Bassia scoparia, assembly GCA_008642245.1. Taxonomy (NCBI): domain Eukaryota; kingdom Viridiplantae; phylum Streptophyta; class Magnoliopsida; order Caryophyllales; family Amaranthaceae; genus Bassia; species Bassia scoparia. The sequence goes on from SNQN01001309.1 coordinate 93,220, forward strand.
CAATCCTCAACAAAAGACAATTGGCGAAAATAATAATTTGAGTTCAATTGTTCATCATCTAGCTTAATTAGAATAATATGTTACTATTTTTTACAATATATATGCAAGTGAACAAATGCTATATYTGGAAAAAGGGCAAGTAATAAAGCATCTAATTATGTTGAACCAACGCCACCTTCGCATTTTTGTTGTCTTTTTAGGAATAAAGAGAACGTAATGCATAAATCATGGTATACCAAGTTACCAAAACAACTTTAATTTGTGCATTGCATTAACATTTTTTTTCCCGGGTGCTAAAAGTGCCACAAAAGACAATTATGTGGACGAGATTTAATCTAAAGAGACAGACATGTYGACGAAATAATGGGATATGTTTACATAGTATTCATTTGACGGAAGAAATCAACTGATAAGAGAGCTTGTAATCGGCCTCAACATTAAACAACCCAGAAAATAAAGGAGGAAAAAGGGTAAATTGGGACGCACTAATCATGGAACTACAATTTCTAAGCCTTGACATAATCAAACTATCAATAGAATACTTAGCCTCACCAAATTTCCTTAGGGCAGCTAACGTTTGGACCGTGCCACCATCAGCCACAATAGCCTGTATCACACGGTTAACTTGGACGAGGCTGTGTCTCCCTTCTTGCACGGTGTGTGGATCGTCGAGGATCTTGTTCAAGTCCTCCCCGAGGACCATAGCATCGTCATCCCCACATTCGAGCATTGCTTGGATTACATCCTCGTCGATTACTATGTCACTGCCATCGCTCTCTATGCATCTAATGCACGCGATTGGTGCATATGTTGCGCCACACATTTCGTGGATTAGAGTTGTGTTTTTAATCGCTTGTGTGGGAGAGATTATGCAAAGGATGAGAAACATTATTGTTGTTAGTGTGATGAGCTTCTTGTTCTTGTGTTTATTCTTGAAAGAAGAAGCCATTGTTTTTTGTGTTGGGGAAGTGTTTGGTGTTTCTTTTGAAGTGTGTGATTTAATGATGAGTAAGGTTTGTGAGAGTTGTGAGAGGATTTATAAATAAAGACATAAGCATATGCTGATATGCGTGCTTAGCTAAAATAGATAAGAATTTGGTTTGGCAAGGATTAAGGTGCACTATATAACATTATGCTCAAAGAAATCATGTAACCAATTGCATAATTGCATGCATAATTGCATATCAAACTTAAAAGCACTTCAAACATGTACTTCACTAAAAGAGGTAATAAAATGGATGGGTAACAAATCACTTAATCACATTGAAATAGTGCTCCARCCATGACTKATTTTGTTTTCATTAACAAAATAATTAGTTAATTTGCAATATGTTTTTCATTTGTAATCYTAAATGAATGAAGAGAAGAAAAATAGTGTGGTTAATTACATTGTACTAACTACGACGGGTGATATCATGCACGGATTACAAGTTCTTAGATCACATGAGATGAACTTGTGTTCGTTAAAAAAACCTTGTTATAATTTTATTGTACGATATTTGTGAGATTACATTTTTAGAAAAAAATATTTTAATTATATTTTGGTTAATTAAAACAAAACATACCATTTAGCGCGCGTTTGGCATTGATTTTTAATCTTATTTTGGTTAATTATGATTCCAAATTAATTTTTTTTAATTGAAATAAAATCTTATATGCTAAAAAAGTAAAAATAATGAGATTGTTATTGATTAATTTACTCCTAATTTTGCAAAATAATAAAATAAAAGAAATCTTTATTTTTCTTTCAATAACATGTAGTACGTACAATTTAATTTGAGTTGGCTGACCTGATTCCGAGAAATGCTCGAATTGAGCAAGTGGTATGGCCTAACACCTGCACTTTTCCCAAATGCTAAGTATGTTTATGGGATCATGACGGCTCCATGGAGCCTTATGTGAAACAATTAAGGCGGTATGCTGGGATGGTGATTCCTTTGGTTTGTAGCATTTCAGTTTTGTGCACTTTTTTTTTGGATCTTTTAATTTCTAGTGATGTAATGATCTTTAACTTTTGTAGCATAAAAGTTGGATTGGCAAGTTGCAACTTGCAACAACAAAGTGTTATTATAATAACAATGGAAATATGTATTATAATATACGAGTAACTCATATATATACTTTATCATATTTTATGTGTTATTAGTTTATTATCCATTAACCTTAACATTTTCTCATATCAAATTCAATTTACTTATTTATCATTACATTACATCTATCTCATAATCTCCCTTCAAAAATTAATTATGTCTAATTGTCTATCTCAAAATCTGAAAAAATTACTTATATCTTAAATAATTAATCAAGTGTAAAATTATCTAATTAATAAAGTGTAAATTCTCTAATTATTTATTTGGTTATTTTAGTTTTATTTTAATTAAATTTAGTTTCATTTTGCTTTAATTCAGTTAATCGTGTTTAGTTTAGTCTATTTTAGTTTTAGTTTATTACTTATAAGGTTCAGTTAATTTTAGTTTTAGTTAAGTTCATTTCAGTTGATTACGGTTCAGTTAAGTTCAGTTTCAGTTAATCTCAGTTCAGTTAAGTTCAGTTTCAGTTAATCTCAGTCAGTTAAGTTCAGTTTCAGTTGATTACGGTTCAGTTAAGTTCAGTTTCAGTTAAACTCAGTCAGTTAAGTTCAGTTTCAGTTGATTACGGTTCAGTTAAGTTCAGTTTCAGTTAATCTCAGTTCAGTTAAGTTCAGTTTCAGTTAAGTCAGTTCAGTAATTTCAGTTCAGTTAATTTCAGTTCAGTTTAATTTCAGTTCAGTTAATTTCAGTTTCAGTTTTATTTTAACAGTTAATTCAGTTTTCAAACAGTTAATTTCAGTTTCAGTTTGTTCAGTTTCAGTTACAGTTCAGTTCAGTTTTATATTATCAGTTAAATTCAGTTTCAGTATGACTCAGTTCAGTTAAGTTCAGTTTACAGTTCATTTCAGTTCAGTTAATTCAGTTATATATGCAGTTTATTTCAGTTAAATAATCAGCTTGATAACCAAATTGACAGCCCTAGTCCCGAGGAACGTGAGTGCCAAGCCAACCGAGGTCCAACGCCAAGATCAGCTCTCTAGAAGTAGCATAGAAGGAAGCCTCCACCCATCTCTCAACCCTGAAGCAGAGGAAATCTTGTAGCGTGCCAAGCGACCACTTGCTACAACAAGTAGCTTTCCAAAAAAGCTACCTTGAAAACTAAAGTCTTTCATAATTAGTTGACTAAATAGTTATATTTAGATTTAGTCAAAACTACAAAAACTACATCCAAACAAATTGGTATGTATTTTAATTTTGCAATTAAACAAAATATTTACATAAATTAAAACAAAATAATGAACGAAATGAGCAAGTTGGGACAATGTTAAGATTATACCAGATGATTTTTCGAGTTATT
>SNQN01001310.1:0-14883 GCA_008642245.1 Bassia scoparia
TCGATAGTTGATACTTATTATTCGTATTGTTACATTAGGGTGGTTATCCTCTTTAATCCATCCGAAGAAGCAGTGTAATAATTGAATATTACACACATACAATGATAAAAGAGGTAGTAGAGCTCTTGGATAGGATTGTCCTGGAAACATGCAGAGATAGATAGACAGATATTTAAAGAATAATGCAAAAATGGAGCGCGCTGGCCAATGCTCGTGTAAGGCACTGRGGGCCTGGAAAATGCCATCAACAAATGATGGTGCTACCATTGCATCTTATTGTGCTGCTACCTTTAACTATTATACTACTCTCTTSGTTTTGCAAATAGTTGTGTTGCACATGAATTAAGGAAGAGAAATAAATAAAAGAGTYMATTTCAATAATTGAATATTTTATACAGTAATAAKCAAWAAAGAGAAAATATTGCGAAAGGTTGAAAGTAAATTTATATGCAAGTAGGGTTTTGCATTATTTTGTTATATTTATAAGGATATATTACCATAAAAAGAAAAAATTATGTAAGTAAAATAGAATGGAGCAAGTATATTACTAGACTATACGTATGTCATTATACTGTACTCTWTCTATTACTAAGTATTATTGATTCCAAAAGGTTATACATTATCGATTGCTTCGTAGTAAGTAGCTCCTAATTTATTTATTTTTATTTTAAAAAAACACGCTTTTATATGGATATTATACTCGGTAAGTGCAAATTCTATTATGGTCCCGGGATTTCATGGTCCTATCATGGTCCCCGGTCCGGGCAAATGTTCATTTTCGAAACTAGAAATGTTCATCTCAAAATGTAAATTGTTTTTTCAAATGTTAAATGTTCCTCTTGAAAATGAACACTTGTATTTTCGAATGAACATTTCTATTTTCGGAAATGAACATTTGTTCGGAACCACATGGTCCCGGGACCATAATAGACCTATGTGCTCCGTAAGACCGTAAAAATAAATAAATTTCGTTGGCCTAGATATATAGTTGAGAGCTGAGTCCTGGTTATACACAAATTTAATGTGATTTCATTATAAACAATTGATAATTGGTAATATAAAAAGTAATTCATCAAACTTATATACAAGTATTAATTCCTCTATCAATGTGGAACACATGTGATTATACACTCTCAACATATTATACAAGATCATCGAGTCACATACATATCCTCCAGGGTTTGGGTTGAGTTGTTTTTAGATTCAATTTGAACAAACACTTGTGTTGAGACCTAAATCATACGATTTGAATGAAGAAGACTTGACATTATTAGAAATACTACGTATGATTTCTCACAATCAAACCAGATTATCATTAATCAAATACGAACTCCCTCTTTGGGCGAGATGAATTAAATCGAGTTTTTGATTGGACCAAATTTATGATATGGTAGTTTAACTAGTTTTGTTGATTTTCTAAGCTTTCACATTTTATGCATGAGCATAAAATACAAAACATCTCATGAATAAAGGCGTTACAACTTACAATCCTAGAATATTTTGATAATCAAACTAACGAGTAACCAAGAACCAAGTTGAAATACTAAATGAATAATAAAATAAAAAACAAAGTACTAATTAATATCAATAAATCAAAAAAGAATGTTTGTATTGGAAATTATAATAAATAAGAAAATAAAATATAGGAATTTGGTATAAGCATGATGTTGTTTGCCAATGATATATATTCACCCAACACACAAGATTATTATCATCAGAGAAATGGAAGCTAAAACAACCAATTAGTTAGGCAGCCATAAACGTGGCTCCTGCTCCTCGTTGTATGAGATCGATCAAGAGAGAGAAATAACAACATCATACATGTGCTTCCCACCTCCATGCAAATGCCTTCTTTCTGTCTACTATTAGCTGTTAGTTCATTCATACGAACTATCATTAATAAACTACACTACGTATATTTTTTTTTAAAAAAAAAAAAATACAAAAGCTAACCACATCTGTCTCTTCATAGATAAAGTAGCTAAAAATAAAAATATTAAATAAAATAGACGTACATGAAACCATCGCATGTTAATGTGATGTTAAGCTGTTAACATCGTACAATATATGCATGCATTCAAAATTTAAACTATTTTCAAAAACATATTGAATGTTATCTTTCGTTTAGTGGCGCTCGTTAGCAATTCAAGATCTATAGTACTTTGTACAAAAAAGTGATCATGCATGCATATATATATATATATATATATATATATAAATATATATATATATAATATATATATTATATATTATATTATATATATATATATATATTATATATATATATTACAATAAAAGTGATCATCGATAACCTTATCCACCGGTCCAGTCTGGTCTGCCTGCAAAATTAAGGATTTGGACAACTCCAATATTTCATTTAAACTACTCCGTAGTTACAAATCCAACTCCGCCTGCACTATTATAACGGGTTTGGACATGACATTTTTATACAAGTCGAGATCTGCTGGTTCATCGTTTGATCACCTCTTTACAATATGATCATTAAGATTAAAAAGAAACTAGTAGAATAACTCTATAAGTATGTTGTATGTAGTTGTAGGAATAAGCTTTTTCAAAACAGAAAAAGGCGGTTAGGACTAAGTACGTACTTAGGAATTGAGTAGTTAATTAATTAATAGGATGGCAGAGACGTGATTATTTTCTAAGCAAAAACAGAGGGTGAGATGGATGACCTAAACACTGCTGTTTAATTGGTTTGGTTCCACTCTTTGTCTAATTTTGTTTTCTTTATTTTTTTGGCTTCTGAAAAGCTGATCACTTCTTTTTCCAGCCCATCATCTTCTCTTTTACTTGTTTTTTTTTTATTATTTTGTAGTTTTGAAGCAATGTAATGTAATCCAGAATTGAAGACCACCATCATCAAATTTTACTATTTTGCAGGCTCATTTATTCTTACTTTTTTGGAGATGTCAATCACCAATCTTCTCACTAAGATTTCTCCATAACTCAAAACATTTTAACTACTCATCAGATCACTCTTTTCTTCCTGATGGGAAACTAGTCACTCTTTTAGGTACTTTCGTTGGTTCATGTCATTCCTTTATTAGATAGAGTTGCAAATTGATAGTGTAGATTGGACTCGATCTCAAATCTTTTGTATCAGAGTATCGAATCGGATCACCTTAATTTTTAAGAAGTTAACAAACTAAACTTGGTCGATATCATAATTAATTTACATAATTGGAACTTGGAAGACTATGTATATCAGTATATATATATATTATTGTATATATTGTACTCGAAATTAAGGTTGTTACACCTAGGAGTAACATAAAACATATTAGTGACTAATGTGCATGTTGGAGAACTAGCAAACTTATATATAAGTACTTATATGTCTCCAAATAGTAGTTGCTATATTTATAGAAGGTGCATAACATTAACAAAGTTAGACACATATGATATTCTACATGGAAAAAAAGGGACCACGCACCTTTTATTATTTCAAGCCTTGCATCTTGGTTTCACTTCTCAATCACTTTAGCATGGGCAATTATGTGATTTTAATTTGGATGTGACAAATTTTCACATTAGACTACATGGAAATTAGCAATGCAAGTATCCTATGTATAGTACTTATATCATGTCTCTAGGGAGTTGTCAAATGAATACGAGTAGTCTTTTAACCTAATAAAATGGACATTATTATTATTTACATTCTCTCATATGAGATTCATTCCCTAAGAGAAACCTGATTTTATGACATTAATTGTTTAGAGTACTATTACTTAAATGAGGATGCTCAGAAACAATAACACGTTACAAATACATGCGTCCTAGACATGAATTAATTTGAAAGAAATTCTAACATATATATGTGTGTGTTTGACATTGACATTGAGAAGCTATATATATATATATGCATCAATGCATGTAAGATGAATTTTTGAAGAACCCTAAACATAGGAGATGGAACGAAGTGCATGCGTGATTGCATGTCACAATTGGACAAAAATGCAAATAAATAAAGAAATAATATTGAAAACCATGACAAGTTAAGTAAACTCACGTTCCTATGAAAACTAGCAGCTAGGTAAAGGTAATAGTAATAGGTAATAGTAATAGGTAAAAAACAACTAACCATATGTAATTACTAATTAGTATGATTAATATTATATTATTGTGAAAATCATTAGGGACAATTATTCCCCTTTGAAAGAGGTAGCAGCTGGTCAGAATGTATAAATAATTAAAAGTACTACGTATTATTACTTTATACTGTATCTTATCTTATGAAAATATTATCAGACAACAAGTATATTACTATTATTTATTATTTATTATTTATTAATTAATATACGATACAACAAGTATATTATTAATTCATGTAACCAACGCATGCTCGTGTAATATAGTATGTGCTATTATGTACTGGTTGATCCATTATATTGCTACCCTTATACTGCAATTGAATGACTTCCTTCATCGTCTTCTTCTTCCACTAACATTCCTCACTTTTTTTTATTTAGAAAATAAATAAATGACAGGAAACATTCCTCCGTTGCGATATGAATAAATTAAATAAATATATGAGAAGTCGAAGAAATTGTTTAAATTAATTCCCCTTGATGTATAGTAGACCTATTCTTGTTATACGTACGTGAATGAGCCAGCACGCGTATTTTATGTATATACAAGTAGCATGCATGAAGTTGGGGAAAGACCTAGGTTGAAGTTGAACTGTATTTTTCCAATTTTTAGTATTAGGAAAATTAAACTGTTTCTAATAATATATTGAAAAATAAAGGGATATTTTTTGTATATGTGAAAAAATAATGACAAYCAATGTCGTAAAACTGGTGTAAAATGATTTATTYTACTCCGTAACACGATTTAATATTACGTTATACGGTTATAGTAGTAGGAGTTTCTCTAGTTTTTAGATATAAAATAAAAGTTAGTTTTCCTCATAAAAACCAACTCCCTAGCACACAACTAATCAGATAATCAATCAACTATTCAAAAACAAGTCTGTCAATTTGTAAAAGAAGTTAATTTGACAAGTTGAAAAGAAAGTATGAGAAACACATAATAATCAATTAAAAACGAACTTAATTAGGAGATTCCAATTCCATCAATTCCTCAGKAGATTCGGCAAATATATGATCCTCCAATCCTATGAAAGGTGATTGATTGGTTAATTAAATTACCAAATGCTTATTAAACAAATAGAATGAAGAAAAAATAAAAGTCAAACACTATTATTATTATTGTTTTTAAGGGCCGGCGAATAATGTCAAATCTCTTATAAATATGTAAGAAAATCTTATGTTAGATACGTTAACTATATAGTAGGTTGCATGCAAGCATACAATATTGGTTTGTCAATAATAATTCAACCCCTAATTTGGCCAATAATATTATAATTTTTACAAATGAGATTAAGAAAAAACTCAAAGTATATATTTAATTTGCATGATATGTCAAGCATGTAGTTTAAGTTGAATTTGCAAATATAATTGTATAGTTGACATGTAAATTTTGCTTTAGAATTTTATGATTTGAGACAAGTCAATTTTATTTATAAATTTGTCTAGGGAAGGAAGAACTTATATGTAGGGAAAGTGACTTGTGATAATAAAATACTTAATTGTTWCAAWATTTTTCTTATTTCATCAATGATCAAATCAACTATTCATATCCATTAGAAAGCAATTTGATGTTGTGAATAAACTCAAAGGTCAAACTCAACTCTTATATTTCCTATATCATCAATTGGATCYATATAAAACTTTGTATATTATATGGAGTTATGTTCTATCTTTGGCCCTCAGCTTGATGATTTAGTCAGTAGAATTATTGGTCAAGAATTTCAAGTATGGATCATTAAGCCTGTATTTTATGTATTTAAGCCATACCTTTTGTATGAGATCCCTTGTAATAATTAAGAATGGAAGAAGAAATAAAGTATAACGATACGATACTCATTACTCAAACTTCGTTGGTTTTTTTGCTTAATTGGCGGATTTACTAATTAATTATTTTAGCATAAACGGATTATCTGATTTAGATAGATTTGATTAGCTTATCTTATTAGCTAATTCGAAAAAATTCACCGCATAAGTAAGATCAAGGTAGCACGTTCTCGCTCTCAACTCAAACCAATGTGAAATTTAAGAGAAATAGAACTGATAATATTCTAGATTTAGGATTATCACCACAAGTCACAACTCACAACAGATCGAAACACCCAATCAATAATTTTATAGTGATTTTATTTTACTTAGGTAACTTGAATAATCCACCTGAATCCGACAAATCACTTGTTGCTCTCTCCATAATAAAATCATCTGGAATCGGATCGAAAGAGAAACTTTAATCGAGTTATCCACACTCTCACAAGTTGGAAAGTGTTATCGGTACAATGTTTGTGTTATCCTCACAACCCTTTATTATTTGTTGTAAAATTATACTTTGGCATTGTGAAAAAAAGTTGTGCGCATAACACCGTACCTTTCGGTGTGTGCAAATCAGACATATAGGCTCTATTTCTTTGAACTGAAGTGAAATATTTAAGTTAGGATTAATATTTTTAAATATTGACTAGTGATATATGTTGGAATTAATATTTAACTATTGATTAATGATAGATCTTAGAATTAATGTATTATCTTGGTATTAATATTTTTTTAAAAATTAACTATCTAACTACTGCTAAAATGATATATGTTAGATTATTTCCTTTGCAACTATGAGCTTTCCTCAACATTTGGGACCACCCATGACTCCAACGGAACTCAGTCATTCCTTTGCAACTATGAGCTTTCTTCCACATGACGACACTGCCTGGTATATGGACTTCGGTGCCTCTTCTCATATGATCGAGTATATGACCAACAATGCTGGTAATTTCTTCCCTTTTTTAATTTAAACACTAATAAACATCTTTTAGTAGGAATGGTCATCGTATTCCAATTACGAGTTTTGGTCATAATTCTCTCCCCCACTCTTCCCTTAAATTAAAAAATTCCTCCTTGTTCCTTATATTATTAAAATTAATTTATGTGCGCAAATTCACCACTGATAATAATGTTTTAATTGAGTTTGATTCTCGTAGTTTTTCTGTGAAGAATCTTCGTACAGGGACGTAATCACGAGATGCAATAGTTTGAGGAATTTATCCGATCCTATTTGACCGCTCCACCTCTCGCTTTGATACTTCTCTCATCATTCATTCTCCTTCTATAGGCATAATGTTTGGTCATCCTGGCGCTCTAGTTTTAGTTTTCTTGAGGATAATAAATTTATTCCATGTCATAAGGAGGCTCCCTCCACTCCAAGTACTTCTTGTCCATTAGAGAAACATGTTATATTAGCTTTTAAACATTATTCTCCATCTACTTCTTGTGCGTTTGATATAATTCATGCAGATTTATGGACATCTCCTATTCGGAGTCAAAATGATCATAAGTATTATTTGATTTTATTAGAGACTACACTCATTATACTTGACCATTCCCCTTTCCTTCGAACTCAATCTTATAAGACGTTTCTTAATTTTCGTGCCTATGTCCATACTTAATTTGAACGTCCTATTAATCTTTTCAAAGTGATCATCACGTGAATTTGACAACACGCCATTCAAACAATTTTGTGTGAATATAGATTAGTCTTCATTTCTTTTGCCCAGATACTTCTCCCCATAATGGCAAGGCCGAACACATGTATAATTCGTACTTTAAATAATATGAAACGCACTCTTCTTTTCATGCTTCCCCCCCCCCCTTCTATTGGCATTTTGCTTTAGAGACAACTACTTATTTGACCAATATTCTCCCTAGTCCCTACTAAGACGCTCCACAATCTTAGTCCTGCTCAGGCTCTATTCTGCTAACCTTCATCTTATTCTCATCCTCGTGTTTTTAAGTGTCTTTGTTTCCCTAACATTTCCTTTACAACTCCTCATAAGTTATCTCCTCGGTCTACTCCTTATGTCTTTTTAGGCTATCCCCCTGAGCTTTGTGGTTATTGCTGCCTTCATCTTAACAAAAAAAATAATACTCTCTCGACATGTCATTTCCATGAGGATGTTTTCCCTTATCGTAACCTTGCTCATTTACAACAAGTGACAATGATTTCTCCAACATGAGGAGCTGATGGATCGTTTTCTACCAAAAATAATTTTCTAATTCCCCTAAGTAGTATAGTCGGACAAGTAGGTGCGAACCACTGTTGAAGGACAAATAAAGTCACAAATTGAACCAAGTTCACTATCGCTAACAATCAAAAGTTTGGAGTTTTCTCTTTAGTAACTAGTTGGAAAACAAAACAAGAAGTGACGAAAAATTCAATTAATTAAAAACCTAGGGCAAGGAGGATTCACTATACATCGATCATGATTCAAGAACAACAATTGGGATAGGAATGAATTTAGGCAAAGGAACAAGTTACTCTCGCAATCAAATTCCACAATTAAACAATAAAGTAGGCTATCGCAATTATCATTTAACAGTTCAAAGATAGAAATCTTTCACTCAAACTCACAACTCTCGCTTATAAAATTGAGTAAATAAAACTTGCAAATTGGCCAAACATGCAATCAATCCAAAACCTATCAATTGAATTGCCAAGACAAATCAAGTTTAAATCCTAAGAACAAACAAGAATCATGACCTTTGCATAGTTTCACCAAGCCCTAGAAGTAAACTACTCACTAACTATATTGAAATTAACAACAAGTTCAACAATGAAATTCATGGATAAACTCAACTTCAACTTCAATGGAGAAACAAACATTCAAAGATAACAACAATAAACAAGAACAAGAAAATAGATTTGAGATTAATACCTTCAAATGATTGAAATTGCAAAGATAAACGAGTTGATTTTACAATTCTACAAAGTACATGAACAAGAACCCTAACTTCTCTCTAAAAGCTCCAAAAGGAAGTGAAAACGTGCCTAGAAAAATATCCCCAAGCCTAATAAAACCCTCACAAAAACACAAGGGAAAATGAAAAGTCGAGCCAAAATAAGACCGGACTATGTCGGGTATGTGGAAACCCAGCCAGGTACGCAAGTCAGACAATAAATATAAGCTCAAAAATCTCTAAGTAAAGAGGTGACCCGGCCGGATACGCAGCTACTCCAATTCTCTTCAATGGAGACCCGGGCGGTATGTGAAAATCCACCCGGGTATGAACTTGTGTGCTTGAATTAACGTAATGCTCACCCGGGCGAGTATGTGGAACCCCCCCCCCCCCCCGGGTGCATGTAGCAACTTTTCTTCAAAACAACACCTCCAAAATCTTCTAAGTACCAAGTGCAAACTCGGTCGAGTATCTGAAAACCCACCCGGGTTTGAGACCCGGTTAACACAAAAATACCTTTGACCTCACAACTAGCAAACCTCGCTCCAAGAGTCGATTCCAAGCGCAATTAGACCATTGTTCCTACAAAATAAATAGGAAACAAATACTCCAACCAAACATAAAATCCAATGGAAAATAGAGCAAAACAAGCGAGAAATTGCTTAGAAAATGTCATGGGGATGCGGTAAAAACACCATACAAAACACACACAATCAGGAGCCCTCTCTTTCCTTACTTACTATTATTTACAGCAAAATAATGCTTCTTCTAGTCCAACTCCATCCTCTAGCCCTGCGGCCCCTTCTCCCCCTACCTCTTCTCGACCCAATACTGCTTCACCACCCTCTAAAGTTGTGATTTGCTCGTTTATACACTTAAATCTTTTTCTTAAAATGTGTGCCAAACAAAAATTGCGAATAAAAAGAGATGCAGGAAGTATTATTATTATTATTATATTATTATTATTATTATTATTATTATTATTAATTATTATTATTATTATTATTATTATTATTATTATTATATTTATATATTATTATTATTTATTATTATTATTATATATTATTATTATTATTATTATTATATTATAAAACGTGGCAAGCGATACCATAACAAAAAGATCAAGAGATCTACAAGAAGTTGTAGGGGAGCCGAGATACAATCTGGGCCCCCACTCCTCTAGCTATAGCGAATCCCATCCTAGTGAAGATGTGAGCAGCTGCACGTGCCCCAATGTCCTGAGCCTTGGAAAACGTCTAAATCCGCTTCAGAATCGCAACAGCTCCCTTATTCAATTCCCCCAAGGAAGAGAAGGAGAAAGGAAGAAAATCGTAGCCAATAGCCCTACAAACCTCTAAATACTTCTCCCGCTTCCGCAGTGCCGCTGCCACCACCACCCGTCTAGGAACGAAATCAGACAATCCAGTTTGCGTCAAAGGAGATGACCCCGTCAGGTCAACACACACATCCAAACCGCCGTCCCAAGAATAAAGTAAGACATCTGCAAGATTAATATTGAATTATTATTATTATTATTATTATTATTATTATTATTATTATTATTATTATTATTATCAATATCAATATCATAATCATTATTATCATTAATGAATTAATTAGCAAAATATTTAAATTAAACTAAAATAATTAAGTTGAATTAAATAGAATTGAACTGAACTGAATGGACCTGAATTAAATTAAGTCGAAATGAATTAAATTGAAGTATCATAGAAATAAGTTCAAAGAAATATGGACATAGTAGAGGTTTGTGCACTAGCACGTCCACGCATTGATGATGTGGTAGGAGATTATTGAACTACAATGTATGTGTAAGTGTAAGCATTTGCAATGATTATAGTTTGGGATGATGGCCCTAACTCGATCAAAACCAGCATGTAGCACCTATGGCCCGCGTACGTTGTTTAGGCACTACACTATGTCGGTTGACCAAGCATTTAACTTCATTCACCCAACTTGTACATTTAGGTTCCGTGTGGTAGAGCGTAAAACATTTTTCGTGAATTTTATTTCTTTTTTACAATTTTACATTGTATGGTATACAAAAGGAGTATAAAACTATTTTTCATGGGATTAAAATTTCRCTTACAATGATGGAAAATCATTTTCCTTCCAAAATGAATGTAAAACTATTTTCCTCCTTACATCCCCTTCATTTTCCCTATTTTCCATCACATTTTTTGCATGAAATCAAACAACYAAAAATTATTTTACATTGAAAATATTTCACACCAAACCACACGGACCCTTAATTTATGTACTTACATACTTGCCTTTTTTTTTTTTTTTTTTGACGAGTACAGACTTGGCTACTTGCCTGCTAGCTAAGTGCTGTGGTATGTGCTTTCATTCCTCACGATGATTTTGGTCTGCCCTCAAATCTTTTATCCTCGTAGTATTTTAGGCATGCAATGCGAATCCAACTCATAAGATTTTGTGTTGAAATACAATTAGCTTGGGATGTTTGTGCATATACGTTCCTAGCATTCATGAAACCGACCATATATTTCAATTAACTACGTAGTACCTTGCTAGTAATTAAAGAAAAATATATCGAATAAAAGTTAGATGGTCAGGAGTATTTTATTATTATTATTAATTATTCATTATTATTATGTATTATTTATTATTATCTATTATTAATTATTATTATTATTATTATATTATTATTATTACTTATTATATTATTATATTTATTATTATTATTATTATTATATTCATTATTGATTTATTATTATTATATATAAACGTGGCAAGCGTACCATACAAAAGTAAGAGATCTACAGAACGTTGTAGGAGGAGATGCGAAGATAATATGGGGCCCCAACTCGCGTCTAGCATTAGGAATCCATCGCTAAGTGAAATGGTGAGCAGATCTGGCACGTGCACCATGTCTGAGCTTTGGAAAACGTCTAATCCGTCAGAATGGCAACAGCTACTTATTCATTCCCAAGGAAGGAGAAGGAGAAGGAGAAATACGTAGCGCAATATGCCTACAAGACTCATATAATACTCTCTCCGCTTCAGCAGCTGCCGGCTGTAACGTCTATTTCTTCTCGTCCCTAAGTAGACGTATTCTCCTCTTCATTCATAAAACCTCTAATCTTCGTTCTTGGTTATACAGATCGATCTATTGTGTTTCGATTCTAAGAGGCAAATAGAAAAGCAGGTTTCATATTTGGTATTATTGGCGCTGCAAAGGAGCAACTTAGAACTCTCTTTATCAATCTAATTACATAGTTCAGTAGCGGTTTTCCAGATCTATCTAACACAAGACAGCTACGAAAACAATCATAGTCGATGTTCCCATGTAAATAATTGATAGGTGATGCATTATACCATGAAGATTATGTTGTATATATATTGTTATTATTTATTTCTTTGGTTATTATATTTCGTTTCTTTTATTTATTTATTTCATATTTTTGTCATTTTTAATTTTTTATTACTATTCATTGTAATATTAAATTCAATCTGATTTTATCTATCCATCTGGTGAGTAATTAATTAGGCGAAAATTATTTGGCGGAAGGTTCATTATTCAGAGGGTTAAGTTGAATTTAGAATTAGACATTTGAATTTGTAATGCATGAAATATGAATTAAATTTATAGGTTTGATGAATTTAGTCATATAGTTTTGAAGTGACGATCACGGCGGAGATTGTTTCTGCTATATATAGATTGTTAATTTATATGTTATCAATACACTAAAGAATATGATCTTGTTTGGCGGATAGTCTAGGAGGGGATGATGTGGGCATTGTACTATAATGGCAGTCACTTTGAATGTCATTGCATATACTTGTCACTATGTGTTAGGTTGATGATTCAATGTTGATATAAAATTTAATTGCTAATAAGACCGGAAAATATTTGATGTCATGATTTGATCAAGATGAGTATACAGGATTTAACTATGGTATCAGCAATGGATTTTTTAGGTTTGAGCGTTTTAACTGTGGATTATTGGGCAATAGTGGTCAACTCGTATTTAGAGTTAGGAAGATCAGTCTTAGTTGGGTAACTTAAGGAGACAACAGCAATGTTCGTGTAGTATGTCTTTTAGTGGCGAGTTACAGTTAGTCGTTTCTGAGATGGTCGCTAAAAAACGGTAAGTTTTATAGATGTCTTCATACTATCTACAAGCTCACTTGGTTGCATGATTTTAGGATATCTCAGGTGATGGATTGAAGGACCGTAAACGTATGTCAGAGTGAATTTTATTTCTTTTTACATTTTACATTGTAGTCAAATGCGGAGAAATTGGGTTACAAATCTGATGTCGTTACCATGTCCGACCCACAATGGGTTATATGGATTGGAGTGGGGGCATATATTTGGCAGGAAGAATAGTTTTACGGAAAGACTGTTTTTCATCCCGTGGAATTAAATAATCCTTTATTACGCTTTAAATAGGGTGGGCAGATCCCATAATATTCGCATTTAACTTACTAACATGATGTAAACACACTGATATCTCTTCACGCTCCTGTATGACGGGTTCGCTCGGTCAGTCCTTTGACACAATTGTTCCAATCATGATGCAGTAGATTTTGTATTGGCATAGAGACGATCGAGCCACAAAAAAATTAATTTACATTGAAAATATATTTCAACACCGAACATATACAACAACGACTTATTATCGGTACGAGGGCAGTGAGTCTGTGACGTCCTATTTTTTTTTTCATATTTTTTGTTGCAAGATAGAGAGTGCTTCACTTGAATTTTGCAGAGACGTGGTTATTTTTCTCTGGATTTAGCTATAAGATGACTGTAGGATGGAACGTATTTGTATTGAACTCTGTCATTACTTCTACGATTGGTTGTTTTTTGTTGCTTGCGCGCCGACGAAATTTAGTGTTATTGAGCTCGTACGGTAGGCAGAGTAAGTTTATGAAAGTTAGAGACATGGACTGTAAGTGGTCGACATGAAATGAGTCGTAAGAGGGAGTTTTTGTGTATTGGAGAGCAAATAAAACAATAATAGGGAGCGTTTGGGTATGTATTGGTGGTCAATAAGTTCTGAGCAGTGTTCATTATGTGAAACGGGGGATCCATTAAATCTTCAGTCAATGTCGCGTATAGATAGAACTCTGCGGTAGTCCATATACGCTCAGTTGGGAGCGTATAATAAGCGTTATAAGAAAATATTATTTTGATCTTATATATGTTATGAAATCTTGGAGACAATAGTATTTAGAAGGAATGATATAGCTATAAAGCATTAGTTGATCGGTTGTATCAATAAGACTAGCAATAGTATGTTATATATTATATACTCTAACATTAACGGGATTGAAATCTATTTTGGATCGATAAGATGTGAGATTGAATCAAATAACTATGATCATCGTATAATATATCCTACCATGAAAAGTAAAATTATGAATCCTATCACTAGATATAACATACATACATTATGTTTTTTAGTGATGTACTCAAGTTATTATTAAATTTCCAAAGATCAATTTTTAAAATAATTTATTTGTATAACAGTTAAGGTTTGAGAATATTCATATACATATACAGTATAAGACTTAATTATTTAGCTCTGACCATTAGTCGTTTTAATTAATCGAAGTAATTTATTTTGTTATATTTTTGGTAAGAAATACTTGTTTTGTAATAATTAATGTGTGTACTCATAACATATGCATGTTTGAAATTATCGTAATAAAAATAATGTAATAATAAATCTATTTAATTAATATTGTTCGTTTGGATTGAATTGTAAGATGGTATATAGGAACATATCAAGATCTATTACTCATACTATTGAAATAGATTATTGTAAGATGTTGTAGATTAAGTTCATTCCTACAAAAGATCGTACAACGATACATGTTTTTAATTGTAATTAAATGTAGAACCATAAGATCATAAGAACTTCCGTTGAAAAGAATGTTAGTTGTTCAGTTCTTTTATGTCTCTTATGTCAAAGTTTCTCCTAAAATTTAAAATTCAACCGTAATAAGTTTGTGAATGGAAAACTATTTTTTTAATTTTCTTTTATTTTATTTAATGGCTAGG
>SNQN01001310.1:15309-26607 GCA_008642245.1 Bassia scoparia
TAATAAGATCAAGGCTCAACTGTTAGAGTATATAACATATTCCTGTGTCTCAACCAAGAATGTTATTTTTATATACTCTAACATTAACGGGATTGAAATCTATTTTGGATCGATAAGATGTGAGATTGAATCAAATAACTATGATCATCGTATCATATTCCTACCATGAAAACGTAAAATTATGAATCCTATCACTAGATATAACATACATACATTATGTTTTTAGTGATGTACTCAAGTTATATTAAATTTCCAAAATCAATTTTAAATAAAATTTATTTGTATAACAGTTAAGGTTTGAGAATATTCATATACATATACAGTATAAGACTTAATTATTAGCTCTGACCTTAGTCGTCTAATTAATACGAAGTAATTATTATTGTTATATTTTTGTAAGAAATACTTGTTTGTAATAATTAATGTGTGTACTCATAACATATGCATGTTTGAAATTATCGTAATAAAAAAATGTAATAAACTAATTATCAATTAATATTGTTACACTTTGGATTGAATTGTAAGATGGAAATCATAGGAACATATCAGATCCTATTACTCATACTATTGAAATGATTGTAAGATGTTGTAGATTAAGTTCAATCCTACAAAAGACTCGTAACGATACATGTTTTTAATTGTAATTAAAAATGTAGAACCATAAGATCATAAGACTTTCCGTTGAAAGAAATGTTAGTTGTTCAGTTCTTTTAATGTCCTTTATAGTCAAAGTTTCCTCCCTAAAATTTAATTGTCAAACGTAAGGCCATGATAATATGATATAATAATTTCACAATTCATTATTAATAGGAAAGGAAAGGTAAACAAGAATTTCCGGAGCATATGATTCAAGTGGAGGCCCCGGGGTGTATGATCGAATGATCGTTGCATGATGATGCCACTTGAATATTCCTTCCACCAAAGGACGACTACACATCATACATTACTATCAAAGCAAACTCCTAATAAATAAATAAATTAAATAAATAACAAGTACAGTACAGTACATTTGGCTCAGGTGGTAAGTATTTTGATGTCGCTAAAGTAAGGTCTTGAATTAGAGTTTCACCATATGCAGAAACACTTGTTGGAAGATCCACCCAACATAAGTTAGATGGACAACACGGTCCAATCCGTTGGTATGTAGGCGGAACTAAGTTCAGGTGAATCGAGTAGGCATACTTAAAAAATAAAAATAAAATAAAAAATTAAGATGTATGTATGTTATGAATAAAGGTCCACTAACCAAAACCACCGTTTCACTACACATACAATTTGGAATTTTATGCATCCTTTAATTTTGCGTAATATATTGTAGGGTCCCTCACCTCACCTTACATGTAGTAAAATTTACGCCTAAATCTTTCATTATCCAATCCATTCACTACCGTACCTTTCTTTTGCTAGGGAGTTTACATTACTATATACCATCATGGCTATTAGAATATTTTGAATCATGTCTTTGAAGATTTACTACCACTTTAATCARGCATTGTTTTTTTCTTAAAGTTTTCCATTACAACAATCAAATATATTTACAAGGAAGTAATCAATTGTGTGTCTCTAAGGGTTGACAGTCCTCTTCAATTTACGTTGAGTTTTCATCGACCAACAATCTTAGTGGATTAAAGTAGCAGTTGAAGGAATAGGTACTATAAGTWRATATTAGAAAGGTGAATTTAAGAGGTTGAGGAATTTGTCGRGCCGTGGTATAAACCATTGTGTTAGAAGCAAAATTTGTCCCGACTATGTYCAATCGATTACGCGGCGTTTGCCTCCCATGATTAACACGCGATAGTCCCTAAATCGTGCACTCGAGAAAGGGAGTTGGAACTATAATATTACTCAGATCAGAAGAA
Organism: Bassia scoparia; assembly: GCA_008642245.1. Lineage (NCBI taxonomy): Eukaryota > Viridiplantae > Streptophyta > Magnoliopsida > Caryophyllales > Amaranthaceae > Bassia > Bassia scoparia. The sequence goes on from SNQN01001310.1 coordinate 17,169, forward strand.
MAGAAGAAAAYAGAAACTTTTAGAGAGAAGGTGTTTATTTTGTGCATGCTTCAAATTGAGTGAAGAAGACTGAATTTATAGTGTGAGGGAGGAAGATCAACGGGCAAAAAAGAAACAGACACCACAAAATTCCACACAATACAAGCATTAATCAAGGCCACACCATTTGTCTAAATACCTGGACCTCCTCCCATCACAAACCCCAAATGTCTAATCATCGCAACAAAACGTTCCATTCATCAATATCATCATATGTAGAAGAGAGTGAGGGAATGACTCAAATGATTAAGTTTTCTTTACCGAATAATTTTAGTGAGATTTAGAGGATCGATTCTCATCATTCCCGCCCTTATGACATCCCTTAGCAATAAAAAATCATAGTTTTAGAAAAAGTTAGCAATAAAACAAACTCACATCGGTTTTTGAAAAACGGGATTCGATAAGTAACACTAAGGGCCTGTTTACATTAACTTGAAATCAACTGAACTGTAACTTGAAATGGAGCTAACTGAACTATGAATTAAAATTTTAATAGATGAGAGAGAATTGGGTTGAAAACTGAATCGAACTAATGAATGCAGCTGAACTAAAATAAGCTAATTTGAAATTCGCCACAATTTCTCAATCTTATTACCTTCACAAATCCACAATTATATTATAGGATTACAAAGTAGACTCTGTATCTAACTATCTAGCAAACTCACAACTCGATCACCAATACTAATTCTATCCTAAGATTAATTATTTATCCCAAACTAATATATGACTATAACCCCTTAATATCATACAAAATATATGTGATAATAATACTAGATATATCTTAACACCCCCCTCAATTGGAGCGTAGCAAATCCGAACGCCATCTTGCTAAGCTAATAATATTAAGACGATCTTTGCCTAAAGCTTCGTAAATATATTCTAGCCCAATTGCATCTCGAGGAACAAAAGAGGGACATCATCCAACCCATCTTGTAATCGCTCACGAACAAATGACAATCCGCCTCAATAATGTTCGCTTCTTCATGAAAACAGGATCTTTTGGGCCAATATACCAAAAGCCGATGACTATCACAACTTAAACGAATCCCTTCTCATGCTTCACTCACCAAACATTTAAGCAATTGCTTCAACCACTTTAATTCACATGTTTAATTGCCGCCCCTAGATCGATATTCGGCCTCTGCTGAAGACCAGAAACTGGTTTGTGTTCTTTAGTCTTTCCAAAGATTAATGGTGAAATAACCAAGCAACACAAACCAACCAACTCAAAGATTTTTCTTGTAAGAGGGACAACTTGCCCAATTCGAATCACACCACCCTTCCAAACTCAAATCCACTATCCGAACGAAGCCAATAACCTGGCCCGGATTTTTCTTCAAGTACCGAAACAACACCGTAAACACGCTCCCAATTTCACTCTCGACTCTGCATAAATTGCGATTAAAATGTGAACTGAATATGCATATCCGTCGAGTGATCTGATAAATAAATTAAACGCCCGACAAGTCGCGATACTTCTCCACATCACTTAAATTTAATCCCCGATCCCCTAAAGCTAACCTATGATTTTGCTCCATAGGAAACGCAGCTGGTTTACAACCTAACAATCGTTTCAGAAATATGGTCTAGCGCATATCTTCCTTTGACACATAAAAAATCCTGTGTTATTGCGAGCCACCTCTACCCTATAAAAATATTTCACAACACCCAAGATCCTTCATTCTTAAACATGCCCCAAATATTTTTTAAACATACTCGGAAGCAACATTATCGTTTCCTCCAATAATCATATATCAACATATACGAGCACATTAAGTTGTATCGCACCCTCTGTCAATGTTAAACAGTGAATAATCTGAATATGATTGTTTAAAAACCATAACCACTTCAATGAGGTTGCTAATTTTGCAAACCAACAACGAGGTGCCTGTTCAACCAATAATGATCTCTTCATCCTGCCAAACCATTATTCAATGTTATTATCAAAAACCAGCGTGGTACCTTCATGTAAACTTCTTAACCTCCAAGCACCATGAAGAAATGCATTATGAACATTCCATTTGATGAACCTCCCAATTTTCACGCAGCAAGAGCTATAAAAAGTATGTACAATTACCATTCACTGTGCAAACTATGACACAATTTCATTGCTAGTCTATCCTTCAAACCTGATGATTACCACAATAAAAACAATTTCCGGTTGCCTTTAATCTCTGCAAGTTCCAGTTCATCATACTTCTCAGATACACCCACTTACTTCCTATGCCTTCTTCTCCTGGTGGGTAACTTCTCAAGTACCCATGCCCTTGATCCTCCAAATGCCGAATCTCTTCGCCATCGCTTTACGCCACCCCATCGTATTGCATTGCCTCTTTCTAAAAGTTCTTCAAGCACATTATCCAGTGTAATCGCTGGCAAATATTTTCTATGTTTCACAGAAAAAACGGATATACAATTACATAAGTGTATAGATAAGGAGACATAGTCATCGGAAGTAGATAACGCTAGAAGATGGGACTTTTCACTTTGTATTGTATGTAGTCACAAAATCTCCGGTACTTTCGGAATTGAAATTTATCTCGCTTCTGCCCTCTCCCAGTTCAACAATTTGGTTGCTGCGGGCAACTCACCCCCACAGGCCCACCACCACTTTCATCACCTACTAGCCACCTCACAGTTAGAGAAATACATTCTCACTCGTTCAGAGGCAACTCCACTTGTGCCATAGCAAATTAGGCTCAGCAAATTAAGTCACATTGTCCATGCAAATTAGGGCTCATGCAAAAGTGCTGACATGTAACCATAAAACTTCTCCTCATTACACACACACCAGAGAGCATCATCATCAGAATTACCCACCATTATTATTAGTATACCCAAAATTTCTCATTATTGTCATTAAAAGTGATTGCACCTTCTTTACCCTCATAAAAAAAAAAACATGTTCAAAAAACTCACATCTCTAGAAACAAAAAACTCTTTCCTGTTTCAAATCATACAATTTCCACCCCTTCTTGGTAAAAGGGATATCCCAACAAACACACACACTCCTACTACGACCTCAACCAAAATTTGATCACTTTTATGTCGTTGATCATGCGCATAAAAAGACAACCAAATATCCGAATACATCCATTGAAGGCACTTTCACAAACAAACATTCATAAGAGTCTTATAATTTAAAACAGAGAAGAGTTCATTAATCAAATGACACGCCGCTTAAAATACTATTCACCCCCAAAATTTTATGATAAATCCCTGAAACCTCAAATGCCCAAGAAAATGCAATAATCTTTGTTTCCTCTTCTACACGACCCATTTTGTTGTTGGAAATAACCACAGTACAAACACACGAAGTCTCAAAAATTATTCCATTGTAGAACAATAATCCTTTAAGCATTTAAATTCAGTACCATTTGTCACTACGCACCCAATCTAATTTTCTGATAAATTAACATCACATTCAATGCCAACAAAATTTACACATTGCATCACAACACTTCCAAACATTTCCATTAAAAAAAATAAACCCACACCCATCAGTCAAAAATTGTAACAATACGTTCAAGACCCACCAGGTCTGAGCACCCCACAAGATGATCGAATCTATACGGACCCCATAAATCAACATATGTACTAATCCAAAAGCTAATCACCAGATCTACTTTACTAAAGGAAACTACTTCTTACCTCATCACTGGCTTTGTTTCTATCGAAATTATAGCATACATCACAACCATCTTATTTTACATCCCACCTAGTAAATGACTACCATCAATCTCGAAGCTTCTTAAAGAACCCTCTCCAAAGGATTCCCAATCCGCTAATTCAAGTGCCCACAAACTCTTCTATGCACGTGATCACCCGTATATAGTCAAGCCTTCACTCTAGAACCCCACCGGAAAAAGAAAGTCCAAACTCTTGTCGCTCAACCCCGCCTTCACTAATCACCAATCCTTCACAACTCTGCCGTTCCTGTATAACACAAGATACCCAATTTCCAAACTACCAACATATTCTCCAATCTAATTAATTGTTAACTGAGATTTATTGCAAAGTTAATCGAAGAGAAGCAAACAAAACATTACTTATTTCGTAATCCTCCTGGCAAACAAGATGACTCCCTTTTGATAAGGTGCATTCGTTGACTTCCCAATCATGCATTCCAACACAGCACATGGCTTTATTTTTTTCACATCAAAATAACAAATGGTATTCTCCTTGTACATGTTTGAGACGCTCCGCTGATCTATGAACCATGATACTTACCTTTAAACGATCAATGGTTTAGGTAAAATTAAGAAACCAAAGTAGTTCTTGCCATTGCGTCGGTGTAAGCCCAGCAGACCCGCCTCCATCACCCGAACTAACAAGGCTGCCTTGCTTGCGCTAAAGAGAGCTATGCCACCAAAGCGTCTTGTGTGCACGCACCGGTGCGCCCCTCGCCCCCACGTCCACCTCGACTATTTCGTTCCAGCCTGTGAATGGCTCCGCCGTCCCTGGGCCCACGACCACCTCGTGGTTCGAATCACCCACCACTCGGGAAACATGAATTTTGGAAAACATGTGCTCTCATCATTCCCTCTCTATCAATGTCCACGAATGTCTAATAAGTTGTACAGAATTATCTCTCCATACCATTGTTAGGTCTTATTATCAGATTGTATTTAAAACCATCACCGTATCACCTTCCTTTACATAGATGTCTGCCACTTTGCAACCGCTCTCTTGGCATCGTTGGTCTATGCCGATGAAGTCGAAAAGAGAATCATTCCCAATAAAATTAGAACGCACAGCCCCAATATGCCTTTGGATTAACCCAATCAGGAAAATTTGTGCAAACGAACTCTTCTTTCATACATCCACGCTCAAGTTGCGCCGGGTAACACCACATGTTACATCCTCCACAAACACAACCGCCGGCCGCCGCAAATAACAACATAGGGATGCCATATCCTCCCCATAGCTTATGCAAACGACCATAAAAGACCGACCGACTCCGATTTCCCTTGCTGCAGTCACTTTATTATAGAAAAAATAAAACTTAATGAAAGTGTTGAGATAGGTAAAATATCATGTATTTCCTAAAAAACCTCGATGCTCTGAACCATGATAAATTCTCCACAATTTCTCATTTATTCTCACAAGTTCACATGTATATTATAGGATTACAAAGTAGATCTGTATCTAAACTAGCTAGCAAACTCACAAACACATCACAACTAATTCTATGCCTAAAGATAATTTATCCCACATAATAATGATATAACCATCCTACAAATACAAAATATATGTAGATAAAATACTAGAATATCTTAACACGAATGTAAACAGGCCTAAAACAATTAACAGTATCATCTACACGTGTTATAAGTCACACTTTATTTAAAAACCATTTCAAGTTTGATATTACTATTTTTATATTTTATTATATAATTATCATTAAATCAGTAAATATCACATCACATGTATGAAAGTCAAATTTTACAAATTATATATATATATGACAATAAAATCATTGCTCAATTAAAAGTACTTTAATACGAAGTATTTTTTGTTTGGTAACTTTATATTAATACGAAAAAACACCTAATATTTACAATAACACGTTCATTGTCTAGTAACTATTAAACCCAAATTTATACTTTCCATTCCGTCCATGGCTATGAAAATCTCCATAACCGACTTCTTCCCGACTGATTTCACTATCACATTAGTTAGCACATGAAGAAATCTTGTAAATTCAATTAACAATCGTATATAATTAGACAAATTTTTGTAGTCACTGAGTGAGGTCTTGTGTTAAGGTGTTTATTAATGAGCAAAGTTTATGTGAATAACTATCAATCATTGCTACAATTTCTTCCTCAACAATGCGTACTAAAGATAAACAAGATACAAAACATGCATTGAGAAGGCGATGAATAGGTAATGTGACAGCATCTTATGGAATGAGGGAGTAGTAACTTTGATCATTAAAATTAAAATTTATTTTAAAAAATTGGTTAAGTTACACAAAAATATATTAAAATTATCATATATAGGCATTTGTTCAATCACATCTAATTAGAAACCAGCTTTACAACAATACTTTATATGTTTAACCTATATTAGTGCAAAACCAAAAATAATATATTCTTTGCTACATGCATTTTTTACAATTTTCTATTCAAATGACCTTTATTTGATTTATTCTACAAAATACATTAAATATTGGGGGGTTTTTTTGTAATGTTTGGCTGCTAGCCTTTGACTGGAGTATACTCTGGTCGATTTGAGGGCTGTGATTCGTTAGCTATTGTCTGCTTGATAAAAATCATATTGGCAACTTTGCTATTCACTTAGCTCTCATGTTGAAAATTTTCATTTATGGACCTCAACATTTATCATATTAGATTCTTTTAACACGCGCACGATGCTGCTTAGCGATTTAAAATTTATCATAATTGAACAATAATATGGAAAGTATTTGAATTGGTCACTGACCGTGTCGACTATAATTTTTTACTACTAGTTACTTATTAATAGATAAATAGTAGTTCATCACCATTTATTTATATTATTATTATATACACAATTCAAGTTTTACTTATTTGTCATCAAATGTTTTTATGTCAATTTAATTTCAAAATTTAAAATAGTTCCTTTATTAAATTGTGTTATATTACACAGAGGTTAAGTTGTTGTTAACTTTGAATTTTGGTTATTGATTTTAGGCAGTTATTTCGAAATTGTTAATTGATATTTGGGTTGATTGTTTAGGACAGTTATTTTCGAAATTACATGGAATATCTGATGATTGATTGTTATTTTTATAGGATTCACTTATTAACTTGATGGCATGTATTGTAATTTCAAAGGAAAGGTTAATAGGGTGGTAATTTTGGGGACACACCCGACCTCCCCCTTGGCTTATATAATAGAGGATTAATAAATAATAAAATAATAAATTAATAAATAATAAATAATAATTAATAAATAATAAATAATAAATAATAAATAATAAATAATAAATAATAAATAATAATAAATAATAAATAATAAATATAAATAATAAATAATAAATAATAAATAAATAATAATAAAAATATAATAATAAATAATAAATAATAAATAATAAATAATAAATAAATATATAATAATAATAAATAATAAATAATAAATAATAATAAATAATAATAATAATAAATATAAATAAAATAATAATAATAATATCTAAAAGACGGAGTCTCGTAATATTATCTTACTCAAAATAGATACTAATCAACTATTCTCTGTTTCATGAAGATCTTGTAGTTACAAGTCATAGTTGCCCAATGCATGTTTATATCGTTTATATCTTTGATTACACGTGTAAAAATTATAACAATTGATATTATAATATATTCATTAATGCCAAAGTATAGATCACACGGACTCATGTTTTTTTCTTATGCTCCACTTGTGAATAGTTAAAAAACACAATTGACATGATCAAAGAACGATGAGTAGGTATTGAGCCCCATTCTTTAACTTCTTTTTTGCACATCAATTCAGTTAGTTACCTAACCAATTTTTTCTCTCATAAAATATTAATTCAATTCAATTAATTTAGACCAATCCAATCCAAAAAAAAAAAAAAAAAAAAAAAACAGAGCTTGTTCCTCTTTCGTTCCATATTAATTACAATTATACTTCGTATCTTTTATTACTCCGTAGTAGTCACATTTTCATTAAGCAATCGCCTTTATTTTTATATACTATTTGATTTACATCAACTGTAGCATACTACAAATTGTTACGGACCTTAGCATATAACGACATTAAACCCATACTTTCATAAGAATGTTTGTTACTTACATGTTATTATACAAAAAAGGGGGATTTTTAACTGCAACTCACTCTATACTTAATTAATTTTCGTGCCCTCTATTACTCCAAAAAAAAAAAAAGGTGGATTTGCAATAAGAGGAGCATATAGTCTTGTAATTACTACTCAACAATTGGTTATTAAACCGCTTTCTTTATTTAGCTGTCGTTAAATAATCTCTATTATATAAAGGGAAGGGGAAGGAATGTGTCCCCTCTTAATAACCTTATATACCTAATGAATTTTAAATTTTTTTGAATTGAAGCTTGCTAAACACCCTTTACTTATTATGAGATTTAAAATTGAAATTCTATTATTATGTGACTTAATTATACATGAAAGCTAAATCAAATGAACATTAGTCCAGATTGAATTCAACACATATGTATAATATTGAATTTCATGTTACATTTTATTACTTAAATAATTACAATCAGATAATTGTATTGCTAATAGTTATAAACATTTAATTTAATAATTCTATATAATCTATTTTAATAAATACAATTTTATACGACATAAGCACACATCGCTATCACATAAAAATTATAGTAATATTATTGGAATGCTCATGTATAGTAGTCAATGTTTTTCCTTTGTCCCACATTGGTAGAATACCAAGTTGGTTCTTGTTATATAAGGAGAGTTAGACTATAATGTTTGGCTTGTGTAAGGGTGGTACGTGTTGGGTATCCTCACGTGCGCATTGTGCCACCGTTTGCCGGCTCGTGCTCGTGACACGGTGTGGGATGTGGCTATATTTTGGTTCAATCATTTATTTTGGTCGTACAAGCTTGATTTCAAATTCCTTCTTCATAACAAGAAATCCGCGTTATTACTATCGGATTTTACCGACCGTCTCTAAAAAACAGCGGAAAACACACAATTACCGGACCGTTTATGTAGGACAACGAATTTTATCGACCGTAATGTTTTATGGATTATCGACCGTTTTATGAATTTACGACCGTTTATTTATTTGGACGGGAATAATACGTCCGTTTTCCATTTTTACCGACCGTTGTACGTCGTGATATGGTCAAAATATTTTTTTGACGTAAAATTAAAAGCCAATCCCATGAGATTTTTGATTTTTATCGACCGCAATACGGTCCGGTAAAAACAACATCCGTGAGATCGTTGACTTTACCGACGCCAAACGGCGGTAAAGCCGCAAAATGGTGTTTGGTGGTAAAATTTTTGGCGCGAAATGTGTTACCGACCGTTGTAGTTCAATTATACCTTTGACTTTGTAAAATATCAGTGAAGCGTTTGACGGTCGTAAAGAAAATGCAGACCGTTAAGGGTCGTAAATAACGTCCATATTAAAGCGGTCGGTAAATTGACAATCTATTTTAAATGGTCGGAGATCACCGTTTGTTCGTGCGATACGGTCGGTAAAGCCTTTTTTTCCCAACCGTCAAGTATGCATCGTTGGCTTGGTAATTATGTTATTCGACTGCTCCCACATTTTACTGCTCGTTTTATTTTGTTTTGACGGTCCGGTAATAGCTTGTTTCTTGTTGTGTTTGTATTACCGTTACACTCCTTAACCTCTTGATTCTCTCGCCCTCCATTAAGTCACTTTGC
>SNQN01001310.1:41504-59474 GCA_008642245.1 Bassia scoparia
TGACTATTAGCTTGTAAATAAAACCCAAAATTGTATTGGCTAATTAAGTGGGTAGTGGTTATAATGAGTGGGAAAAGCATATGCATGTGAAAATGTGATTAATGAAAGTTTAATTAGTATAGAAATTAAATAAATTAATTGTATGATTAACGTCTTGGGGTGGTAGCAAGTCAGTAACATGCAGGGCGTGTGCCGGCATTGTCAGATTGGGTTTCGGTTTTCTATGTAAATTCTTTTGGGTTTGTGTGTATCACTCACTCGTCAGATACTTCAATTATTCCTTAATTAATTAACACAACATTAAAATCGGGGCTAATCTAAGTTTAAATTGTATGTGGGTATATGTAGGAAGAGAAAAACAGTGGGTACTCGGTACGGTATTCGGACTCGATTCGGAGTCGGCGGTTTCGGAATCTGTTTCGGTTCCAAAAATGATGAACCGGTTGTGACCGGTTACAATTCCGGGCATGAAAATTTTGGAACCAGTACCCGGTGGCAACGGTTCCGGGTACCCGACACCATCGGTTTTATAACCGGTACCCGATAACTAGTTATGACTTTTGAGTTTAATAAAATACATTTGCTAAGGCCTAAAAGTCCAAATTATATAAGCAATAGAAACTTGAAATACTATTGTATAAAGCATTATGTTTTTATGGCCAAATACACATGCACAAGTATAAAATTAATTAGAACAATTTTTGCTTTTTATTTTTTAAAAAACTAACCGGGTAACCGGTTCCGATACCGATTCCAATTATCAGGAACCGATCGATTCCGATTCCACCCAAAATGTCAGGGTACCCAGTCTTGCTCAACTCTAGGTATACGTGTAGAATTGGGTCGTGTCAAATGAGGGTGGTCACATATAGGGTCATTATCACATAGGGTGATTAGCGAGTGAGGTTAAGAGTCCGTTTATTTTAATTGAAAACAACTAACTGAACTAAACTGCTTATAAGAAAACAAAAGGTTAGAAATTAAACTGAACTGAATTGAAAATAAAATGAAATACACATACCCTAAATAGATAAGAGATCAATAGAGGGTCAATAATGGATGGATCAGTAATCGAACATGAAAAAAATGTAAACGGATAGAGTCATCAATAGTAATATGACTTTGGGCATACATGTAATCTCTAGTTCTCTACTACAATATCTATTTATTTATTTTTCAAATTATTGAGTTATTTTTTTTAATGAACCATATTACGGCCCTTTTTAATTAAGGACATTGTCTAGTTATTTACCAGGTCTATTTATGAGTATATTCTTCTCATTTTAGTTTAATTTAGCTCATAATTAACAAATTATTACTATTTTAATTTTGTGCAATTGTATTGCGTATAATATTTGCATAGAAGCAAGTGTTGCAACTACATTATATCTCTATTATATAAGCCAAGGGGGGAGCAATGGTGTCCCCCCTATTAAAAGACGTAAATACCCTTAATGATGTAAAAGACTTAATTGCCCTTAATTAAANATGGAAAACACCCATATGAGGGAAATGAAAACATCAATAGAATATGGAGAGAGTTTTTTTAAAAAACGGGGCGAAGTTGACCATGACTATTAGCTTGTAAATAAAACCCAAAATTGTATTGGCTAATTAAGTGGGTAGTGGTTATAATGAGTGGGAAAAGCATATGCATGTGAAAATGTGATTAATGAAAGTTTAATTAGTATAGAAATTAAATAAATTAATTGTATGATTAACGTCTTGGGGTGGTAGCAAGTCAGTAACATGCAGGGCGTGTGCCGGCATTGTCAGATTGTGTTTCGGTTTTCTATGTAAATTCTTTTGGGTTTGTGTGTATCACTCACTCGTCAGAAACTTCAATTATTCCTTAATTAATTAACACAACATTAAAATCGGGGCTAATCTAAGTTTAAATTGTATGTGGGTATACGTAGGAAGAGAAAAACAGTGGGTACTCGGTACGGTTTTCGGACTCGATTCGGAGTCGGCGGTTCCAGAATCGGAACCGGTTGTGATCGGTTACAATTTTCGGACATGAAAATTTTGGAACCAGTACCCAGTGGCAACGGTTCCGGTTCCGAGTACCCGGCACCATCGGTTTTATAACCGGTACCCGATAACTAGTTATGACTTTTGAGTTTAATAAAATAAATTTGCTAAGGCCTAAAAGCCCAAATTATATAAGCAATAGAAACTCGAAATATTATTGTATAAAACAATATGCTTTTATGGCCAAATACACATGCACAAGTATGAAATTAATTAGAACAATTTTTGCTTTTTTTAAAAAAAAAAAAACTAACCGGATAATCGGTTCCGGTACCGATTCCAATTATCAAGAACCAATCGATTCCGATTCCACCCAAAATGTCAGGGTACCCGGTCTTGCTCAACCCTAGGTATACGTGTAGAATTGGGTCGGGTCAAATGAGGGGCGGTCACATATAGGGTCATTATCACATAGGGTGATTAGCGAGTGAGGTTAAGAGTCCGTTTATTTTAATTGAAAAACAACTAACTGAACTAAACTGCTTATAAGAGAACCAAAGGTTAGGAATTAAACTGAATTAAATTGAAAATAAATGAAGTACACAGACCCTAAAAAGATAAGAGATCAATAGAGGGTCAATAATGGATGGATCACTAATTATTGAACATGAAAAAAATGTAAACGGATAGAGTCATCAATAGTAATACTTCCTCCGTAACAGGTAAGATGCTTCAGTTTTCGAAAAACGACAGTTTCACATTAGATGCATCACTTTAGTTTCTTTCATTTTTTGGAGTGGGGACCACTATTAAAATACACATTTTTCTCTCTTTTATGTGGGGACTACAATTAAATTACTCCCTCCATTTCTTTTTACTTGCACCATTTCCTTTTTGGGAGTCAAAGTTAGTAAACTTTGACCAATTTTTTTGGTAAATTTATAATGTATAATATAGTCAAGTGAGATGTTGTTAGATTCGTCTTAATGTATAGTTTATTAATATCAAATTTTTATAATTTTCTAAACAATACAATTTAAGTTATTAGTAGTCAAAGTTGTGTCTTGAAGACTGTGCAAAATGGAATGGTGCAAGTAAAAAGAAATGGAGGGAGTACTATTTTTTTCTACACCTACTTTATTAAAATATTCATCAATACACATARTTTAATACTTTTTTCTCTCTTTTTTGATCCCCACTTACACACCTCACCACTATTAAAATTTTGCCTCAAAAACCGTGCTATCCAAAGTGATGCATCTTACCTGTTACGGAGATAGTATGACTTTGGGCATACATGTAATCTCTAGTTCTCTACTACAATATCTATTTATTTTTCAAATTATTGAGTTATTTTTTTTAATGAACCATATTACGGCCCTTTTTAATTAAGGACATTGTCTGCTTACCAGGTCTATTTACGAGTATATTCTTCTCATTTTAGTTTAATTTAGCTCATAATTAACAACATTATTACTATTTTAATTTTGTGCAATTGTATTGCGTATAATATTTGCATAGAAGCAAGTGTTGCAACTACATTATATCTATATATACTAGTATTTTTTTGCACGCTATGCGTGCATGTCAACATAACGTATTTGTAAACATCAATTAGTTATTTGTTCGTGTTACAAACATTAGCACTAAATTTAATTTTATTTGTTACTACATCTTTAATCAATGTTGTGTTTGTAGTTTTTTGTAAACAAATTTCGAAAATTAATTAAAGTGGATGTATAGAATAGTGAGAAACTTTGTACTTAATAAAGTGGAAAAAACTGTGTATATTTTTGGATAAAGTAGAAAAGTTTTTGATTAAACTTAATAGAGTACGATACAAATTGAATCACCTATATTGAGGTCATATTAAACTTAGATAATAATCCATGTTAAATTTTCGTTTTCCTTCTATGGAATAGTTACATCTGTCCAGCTAATTTTACTCATCTTTTCATGCATAATTCATTTCTAAATGTCTAGTATAACTCAATGAATCAACTCATTGAACATTTAATTGAAATTTCAATTTTATTTCATCTTCAATATTTTTTAAGAATATCCATCTTCAAAATATAGGGGACAATGTAGAATTGCATATTAATTGAAATGGACCTTAATTTAATTTAATTTTATATTTTAAGAAGGGGCATTTATTTCATTAAAGGTTCAATTTATTTTTGAAGGGACACCAATCTTCCTACCTCCACTTCCTTTATAATAGAGATTGATTGATTGTATAATCTTTTATTCATATAACTTACATATTTACTACATCTTGGTTTATTATCATTCGGATACTACTTATACTTGTGCACAGTGATGAATCATGAACATTGAGAACTATGAAGACAATCCTGAAGACTGAATGTTTCAGGTTTCAGCATTTGGACTCGGAAACTTCTAGGAAACTCGTTTTTTAAATCCTTAACGTTGTCCGTGCAACTAAAAATTATTTGGTCTTCCGTTCCAATTTCTTTTCAATGCAATTTAGTTATTTTTATTATAGTGATCAGTCAACAACTTGCTTATTTTAAACATTAACAATTTTTCTGATAAATGTTTATTTTTTAATTTATGTTAATCGTTTCTTCTCGTTGATCCTTGTTTTTTTGAATGACTTTCTTCTACGTTTCTGAACCAAACGTTTTCGTGTTACTAGGTGAACTATTGCCAATGGCCAAAACCATTGTTACACTCTTGCAAGGTGTTGAATTGTCGTCGAAATCAAGGATATAGATATACAAGAGGTAAGTGAAAAGAAAAATGAACAAGAGCAGACAACACAATAGTTCAATCACAAGTTAATGCATTGATTCAACGCCAAAACATGTATAGTATGAGCACTAATGGCATGGGTACGTTGCACGGATGTTTCAGTCATGAATTATGATTTGAGCGGTACAACTTATGATGAGTGATGAGGCTTGTTTATTTAGCAAACATGCACTTTGCTTCCAACTAGGCCAAGTCATAAGTTTTCTATCCTACTATTAGTTAACTTTCCTTTGCAAAATTTTTGATATGTTTGGACACAGTCTAACACCAAATTTGGCGTCAACTGTTTTTTTATCAAGCAGCACAACCCACCGTCATCAAACTATAGCACAGTTAACAACCACGTAATTAACAATTAACAGATAACAGCTAAAATTGTTGGGTTAGAGATCTAGAACTCACATTGAACTATTCTAAATTATGGGCTTGTTTGGAACCAGCTTTTTGCTGGTTTTTGCTTGTAAATGGTCAAACTGCAAAAACAAAATGTTTGGTAGGCTTGTGTGGTTGCTGAAGTCAAGCTTTCAGCTAAAAGTCAAAAGCTATTGGAGTAGCTTTATGTTGGTTTTGTTTCAATTAAAATACATTTTTACTTTAGTTTACCTAATTAATAATTCATATTATAATTAATAATTAAATTTATACTTAATCATGATAATTATACTCATTTGATAGTTAATATTTATAATTTTATAATTATATTAATATTAACTATGATAATTAATAATTATAATATTATATTATATAATCATACAACTAATAATAATATTGAAAAATAATTAATTATGATATGTAATTTATTGTATGGATAATTAATAATTACTAATTTATATTTATAATTAATACTTTATAATCATATTAAGTAATCACTAATTCAATAAGTTAATTTACTACGGAGTAATAAATATTTTAATAATTATTAATTAATTATTAATTATTAATAAGTAATCATTTGTAATTATAAGTGATAATTAATGTGAAATAAGAAAGTGTATTAGTGGAATATATTATTGATGCTCGTTAATATAATTTTACATCCTAAAAGCTAACATCCAACAGCCAAATTTGTCAAACATATTTTTTATCAAGCAGCCAACAGCCACTAGCCAATCAAACCAGCCAACAGCCACCAACCAGTCAAACCAACCAACAGCTAGCAGCCAACAACCGTTTACCAAATAGGACCTATATTTTTAATTCTACTTTGGGCGGACACTTTTCAAATTAAATAGGGATAACCTTTTTACCTCTTTTAGCTTGGTTTCCCTTTACATAAAACAAGTTAGGCTATGTTATTCTCAATATATTATAAAGTTTCAGTAATCGGTCAGTTCAATTTAAAATAATAAGTTCGAATCAATAAAAATAATTTTTTTAGTATTAGGAGAGCCATAAGGGCGGGGATAAGAATCGATCCAAGAATCTTCTGAAATTGAAAAGAGAAATTTTAACCGCTTGAGATATCCTTTACTTTCATCAATAAAAACAAATTTGACACATAAATAAATGTGCCGACATTTACGAGCAAGGAAGGAATGTAAAATAAAACCTAGGTAGGCAATAATATCTACTAGTCTACTACCTCTATCCAAAAAAAATTACTTGTACAACGTTTCATTCTAAAATTAGTACTTCGTATATAGAACCATCACTTTTCTCTCACAACTATATATTTCATTTGAATCGCTGTTCATTTTTTTTTTTCATATTGTTGTCTTAATTCAATGGCTCCCTTAGTGCATGCATGCATTATTCATATTCCATGTAGCTTTCCACTACAAGTATATATGAGCGTTGTAGTACATGTTTGTCATGGCATGGGTTCATCAATCATCAAACACATATAACACGTACGATGACAATCGAGATCGAGACGTAGATTGTTATTAGCGTCACATACGGATCGATCGATAGATTATGGCGTGATATAGTTGGCTYAGAAAAAGAACAGGTCCAAATTAAACCTAGCTGATTCAGGTGTTATGGCTCATGGAAGACAATGATAACGTTGAGAAAAGTAGGGCATGGAAAGTTGGAGTGGTTTCATAAGTAAAACTATATCTATATGCATGGTAATCAAGCGATTTTGGCATGGTGGTTGCTCACATTATCTTTTAATCAAGAGGTCAGAAATTCGAATTATGATCCTTGAAAATGAAAAGAGATTTTTAACCAGTCATTCACCTTTAAATAGAGCACTTGGAACGAGGGAATTGGTTATTATTGTTGACGACGGATACCTTAATTGTTAAAATAAAAAATATATGCATGGTGGATCATGCCGACTATTCATAAAGAAAGTTGGCAAAAAAAAAAAAAAAACTTGCTCTTTTTTTTTTGGGAGGTTAGTGGTTAGTGGATTGTGGGGAGAAGCGTTGTTTTCGAAATGCAAAAGGGCACTTACTTTCTGCATGCCTTCTACTTTTTGTTTTTTGTTTTCTTTCGACTTGCGTTTGCATGCTTCTTCACGTCTTCCTCTTATTCCATACGATCGAACTACGCATTTGTGAGTTATGATTTACGTTCCCCCACTACCACTGTTTCCCCCAGATTACATATCGTCCTTTGCGATTATGTTGATCGAGGACTTAACATTACTACATCTATCCACCGATGAAGGCCACGAGCTGAGTACTAATCAGCTTACTAGCTAGGAAAACTCTCGTAAAAAAGTGGAGTCATGTTGTGAATAATAATAAGGACCATACCCTAGGGAGTTGTGATTTTGCACAAGATACAATTAACATCCTCTTGTTGTTATTGATCTCGATCATATATTCTATCAGTTATGGGAAAAGAAATAATTTATCATTACATTGATATACGGAGTAGTTTATTTATGTATAATGCAATGATAAGGTTTGACACGTTGAATTGAGGGATAGCAAAATAAACATTTATCTGAGCACCTTTAGCCCTTTAGGTATCTTTCGAATAGATACCAAAGTCGTGTTTCCGGTGACATTTTAATAAGCAAATAAGTTGATTTTAATGTTAACTAAAGATCAACTTATCTACCTAAAATGTCATGAGAAATTTTAATATCTTTAAAAACCTAGTCTGATTACAAATCTCAAGCTAACAACTTCCATTCTTCCAAGAAAATTCTTGTCAATTCTTAAAATACAAAGTCCACAATGTCTTTGGTGTTCATTAGTTTTTTGTACAACAAGAAAAGCTTAGCATGTGATATCACTATTTATATACTATGAAAACCACTAGTGTGCTACATATATTACACAAAAACATCACTATTAATCATAAATCAAAATGATAATATGACACTGTATTAATAAAGTACGTTCGTTGGTAAACTAACAAAGGTCCTTAATGCTCTCATCACATTGCCCTGTTTTCTGAGTTTAATTTAATGATATTAGAATATCGATCACTTCAATTCATTTCAGTCAACTTTAACTAATAACGATTTTTGGGTTCTAATATCGATCCCCGACATCGGAAGGAAGATGGAGAAGGAGAAATGGAGGAGGGGACAAAAGGCACAGTAGAAACGCACTGCGTAGTACCTTGCATGTCACATAGTTCGAAATATTCCATTCTTTTCTGAATGAATGAATGAATGGATTGAACTCATTGGAGTAGGGAGTTTAGTAGGACAACTTATTAGGAGTATTATAATAATAAAAAAGGTAAAAGTTAACGAYCGGGARGTTAGATAAGAAAACTWAAAGTAYAAATATTAAATYAATATAAACATTAATTACATCGTTTGAAGTGTAATTTTGGCATAAATTTCAAAATTTATACCATTTTAGGAAATATATTTAGTTCTTATCTAGCGCACCGGGCGTCCATTAGCAATATCGATCTTAATAAATAATAATCGATTGATCTTTCTTTCTTTTTTTTTTTTCAATTATTCTTCCTTTTTGTAGCTCAACGCTTCCCCACTTATGACTTACCCCATCATCACCACCGCCTCATCATTTCCATCCAAAAATATATTTATTTATATCCCAATTTTTCYATGGTTAAATTGATATTTTTAGAAAAGGTTCTCAAACATTATTTATTGTAGGGTAAAAAGGAATTTGCATTATGTAATGATGATGATAATCAAACTCAAAATGACAAACCACATTTATTTGAAACTTCAATTTAATTTAAACAAACAAAGTTTTCACATGTTATTTTTTCATTCTATATTTTTTAGAAAAGGAAAGGTCATTAGACAATTGCAAGCTAAGGTGTATGTTGTACTAATTAAATAAAAAATGACTCAAGTTATATGATCTCTTATTTTAAAGTTTTGTTTCAATATTTATCATAAGGTTAATTAAAACTTACAAATTAAACATCATATAGTACTACTAATTAAACTATGTGATTATAATGCACTCCTCTGTACAATTAGTAAGTTCTTTTAATCTTACAAACTAAGTTTTTTGGGAGATTAGTTAACTCGTTAAAAATAGCAAACACTCCTCGTAGTAGAAATTCTCTTTAATGTAAACTGTTATGGGGCTAGCTCATTCACACACAGAATAAGTATGTTTTCATATAAAAAAAAAAATTACTCGTATGATTTAATTTTAAGAATCTCCATTAAAAAAATTAATAACATACTGACAAARAAAAAGGGAGCATTATGCAATCAATGAATTGTGGAAGAAAAGGTGACATTGCGGAGATGGGATTGAATTATTACTTTCTAAACACCTCTCCTAAAATTTTATAATACTTTTTTTTTTTTAGTGTTTTCCTAAAGCAGGTAAGAGATCCAGTGTTTAATTTAATCGATGGCGAAGCCCTAAAAACTCATTTTATTTTTTATATTTTCGATGTATTGTCATATATCCTTGAGATGTATGCCTGTAATCTAGTAAATTTGACCGTATTTTGTTTTTCTTAAGAGCGATTGGGTTTATAACTTGCTATAAGAGTAACAGAAAGATCTTAATTAGCTAGTGCATTTAATGTTATTTAAGCTGTATTAACTTTTTCGAATTGAAATACGTTTCAAGTTGTGGAAAGATACACTTATACCGAATATTAATTGATAACTTATTTTGAACTATCTTATTTAAATTAAGCGTATTGAAAATAGTCGAGAGAACAATCTTATTCATAGCTTGTGAAACAGATCAGACTTCTAAAATGCAAATTAAAGTCATCGGAAATATCCTCGAAATTAAGCGGCAGTAGATTCGAATACGAGTTGCGCTTAAGGAAGATTGAAAGAAAAAAAAAAATGGAACACATAAGCGGCGTTTACGAATTATCCTCAAATCGTTTTTTTTAGTATATGAGAGAATTAAACAAGTTTTGGAATAAGTTGAGTAAATGCTAGTTTTTGGAATGTTCCCTTATTGGAGAGGTAATATTATGAATGAATGGCCAAAGCAAGAAGACTCGGACCACAAACAAGAAGATTTGAGCTTCTTGGAGTGTGATGAATAATGTGTAGTGTAGCATCGAGATCTATTTGTGATTATTACTTGCATAAACGTTAAAAGGAAATGGCCATCCCATGTTTTGACTTCTATCAGTTTCTGAATGCCCTTTTCATGCATTTCACTCCTTTATTATATCAATTATTATATCCCTGTTTTTTTTTCCTTTGATTTTTGTCCTTCTTTACACACTAATAAAATGACCCACCTCTTTCATTATTATTGGTCTCCATCTTCATTTTTATTCCCTAAGTAATAAAAAGTCAGAGTTTTTTCAAATCATCATAAAAATTTAAGTCTCCGTTTAGTTTGGTATAAAACATTTTTTATGTAAAATAATTTTCATGGAAAATAATTTTCTATTGTTTGGTAGCATGTAAAAAAAATGATAGAAAATAAGAAAAATAAAGGGGATGTAAAGACTAAAGAGATAGTGAGGGAGGAGTGTACAGGAGATGGAAGAAAACTAATTTTCCTTTCATTTTGAAAAAAAAAATGATTTTCCATCATTATAAAGGAAATATTATCGAATTTTAAATTTCGCCAAATAAAATCTTATCATTTTCTCAAATAAGTTTTGATCGATGAGTTCTAATAAACAGACTCCCTCCGTTTTTATTTAGATGTTAGTTCCATACCATTTTGGAACGATTTTTAAGAGTTGATTGAGTTGAATAAAATAGTTGAGTAAGTTGGGTAAAAAGTTGAATAAGTTAGGTAAAAAAGTAAATGTGTGAATGAAATTTTATGGGAAATAGTAATTTTGGGTGAATAGATTGGGTAAAATAATAATAAAAGTTGACTTTAGAAATGAGTAATTCATTAATGTTAGAGTAAATAAAGTAGGTAAATGGTAAAAACGATATTTTTAGATTGGTTTGGAACATATATTTGAAAATGGCCCAAAGAAAAAAGTGAAACATTTAAATAAAAACGGAGGGAGTATATAAATTGATTTTTTTTTTCAAATTATCATATTTTAAAATAGTTTTTTTTTTTTACTTTTGATGAAATTATCATATCTAGTAAACTTTTCAAATTATCATATCTAGTAAACTTTTGAACACACTATGAATCTTTTTTTTACTTATTCTCTGTTAAGTTGAGTCCAAACAAACAATGTGTATTAGTGTATATGTGAATATGTGATTATTATTTGTTAACATATGTCCACATTAATAAATTAAAGTGATACTCAAATGAGAAATTATTCTCTTATATGAAATTCAAAAACAAAGTTTTGATTCACAAGATAGAATGTCCAAAAATATGGAGTAATATTTACAAATCACAAATGATGGAATTGAATAATATGGATTGATATCTACTATGAGTGACGGAGCCACATACAACATAGTGGGATCACTTGATTCCACTTTAAAAATATGTTCAGTTTTTATTCACTATTTGATATTTTTTAGAATGTATTCAAATAAAATTAACTAATTCACCTCATGTAGTAAATATATTGAACTTATTTTGACATCATTGAACGTTATTTTTGGATCRGCTAGAGAAAGATTACCCACATCGATAGACATTGAAATAAATAAAGGTAATAAAATAGACAATAGTGGTAGGAGCAAAAGAGCAATAATAAGAATTACTCATGGTGTCGTGGCATTATCAATTATATAATTAGAAATAATGACAACATAATTAGGAATACTTTTCAAACCCATGATGATAAATTGATAATGATACCTTTTTTTTTCATATGATGATGATAATAGTAATTTGATTGTGTCCTTGGTAAATGGTAAATGCTAATAGGTTAAAAAAGGTTTTTTAAACGAAAGTTAATTACTAAATAAACAAGGATTAGAAAAGTGAGGGGCCCACAATACAAAGAAAAAAATAATTAAAAAACCTAGCAAATTTGCATTATGCATTTGCACGCGCAGTCAGGAATTTTATGCACGTCCATGCAAAAAGTAAAGCGTGGAATTTTATGGCTTTTAAATTATTTTTTCCATTTTATTATTATTATTAGTATTATTTGAGGAGCGTTTTACTAAGTTAAGTACCATTCTCTCTCATGAATTTTTTGCCATTTCAAAAGCGCATGGCATTTTCACGTTGTTTTGTCTTCTTATTGTTTCTTCCTTTACTTTTTATTATCTTATTAAACTTAGGGTTATGTTATATGCCTATATGTAGTCTTAAGGGCTATATATAAGAATCTAAAAATGGAAAAATATCAATAAAATAATCATTTATTATGTCAATTAATATTATAATTTCATTTTAAATTCATAATTTCTTTTCATTTTAGGCGACATATTTAATGCTTTAATGTAGCCCTTAAGGCTACATATAACTTTTCCATTAAACTTATTACTTATTCCATTTCGTTTTAATTACAACAAAATCATGTTGGTAGCCTTTGTTATTGTGCGAAAAAAATTAATAGGAAGAAAAAGTGAGGGGCTATGAGAAAGAGATAGAAATATATGACTTTCACAATAAGAAAGAAAGTAATCGTTGCAATTAAAACGAAACAGAAAAAAAATTTAATTCTCAATTATCATTAACTAATATTACATTGTTAGTTGTTCTCGAGAAACTCCAGTATTGGACGTCTTAGCATGAATGATGAGATTTCAGTAGTTTTATAATTTAACTTATCAATGTTATTAAAAAGGGTGTCATTTTGATTCTTATTATGGCGTAGCTTTTGCATTAGGCATCTATTCTTTTGATGAGAATGTATATACTACTTAAATACTTGTATAAATGATAGTATAATTATTCTTAGGTTAATCATCAGAAGATAATACAAAGGTATCAAATAATAATTAACATTACTACAATTTCATAAAGTGTATATGTAGTAAAAGGGAGGCAAAAGTGGTTGATTGGACCATAATTAGATGATACCTTGATGATCTATGCATTATTTTGGTATAATACTACATTATGCTCCTTTTGAATATCCTATCTCAACAACCACAATGCATCATTATGCAAAATCTTGTGTTTTTTTTTTAAAAAATTTTCTGTTTATCTTCTATATATATGTATGGTATTGTAGTTGGTAAGTGAAGCAAAATCTTAGAAGATTTTAGATAATTTTATTTACTTTGTATATAAATTGTAATCATGAAATGTCCCAAAGAAAATAATACGGAAGTATACTATTATAAAACCGGGATTTTTTTAAAAAATTTAAACATAAGCTCATTATATTAGATAATCGTATCAGATTCACATCGGTCCAAATCATTATCGGATCGAAGCATTTTTGTATTGTCATTGCGTGYTCGGATCTAGATTCGAGTTGTCATTTTGAATCTCGTTGGGTAAGGATTTTTTTTTGACAACAACTAAATGTGGGATGGATAATTTTGGATTGAATCAAATCGAAACTAATTATACTTTAATATTTTTTAGTACGATTGTCATTTGTAAATAATTTTTTTTTTTTGTAATAAGTATTAAATCTTTTGAATTATCAAGTACTCCCTCCGTTTTTTTAGATGTTTCACTTTTCTCTTTGGGTCGTTTTCAAATAGATGTTCAAAATCAATCTAAAAATAATTTTTTTATCTTTTACCTACTTTATTATCTATACATAATGAAATACTTATTCAATTCAAATTTCATTATTTGACCCAATCTAATTCACCATTACTATTTCTCATAAAAATTCATCACACATTTACTCTTTTACATAACTTATCAACAATTTACCCACAATTACTGGCGAACAGTTTTATTCACTCACTCAATCTTAATAGAAACGTTTAATGGATAATGTAAAACATCTAAAAACAGAAGGAGGAGTATTGTAATCTTATTAGATTATTTAGGAACTTTAATAATCTAGATAGGCCTTTCAAACATGTTGGACACGGAACTATTTTGATCAATCGGATAACATTCAGAACGAGCGGGTTTCCAAATGGGAGGATGGTTTGAATTAGAATCGTATGGAATTAACAAATTGGCTTGGAGGATTGGAACTACAGACTAATTATCTTGAATCCGAAAGTCGTTTAAATTTTAGGACCATCCTATTATCACAGATCGAGGCGTTTGGTCAAATTGCAAAAACTATAAACTTATAAAAAGAGAAATATGAGAAAGAACTTCTGTAATATAAAGTCCACTCATAGTGAAGAATGAATGAGCACTGTATTGAGGGCTCGTATACGTAATGGACTATTTGAAACTTTGGTTGTTCTTAGAGGATCTCAATTCTCAAATGGCATAAAAGAAGGCTTTGTTGCAAAATATTTTAAACTTCCCCAACTTGTAGTTTATCATTAGCATTGTCGGAAAGAGGAAGGGGAGTGGTTAATCCTAATGGTCAGAGGTTCAAATCTTTATACCCTCTCTTATTGTAAATATACCCCGCTTTTGTGGCTCAATCGAATAAAGAAAATTAACATTAGATAGGAAAATTTGATTATGATTCATACATGCCACAATACTGTAAAAACTTCTCCACAAAGGCTTTATTTGGATAACTATATGTTTGGATAATAAGAAATGGAAGAAAAAGAAGGGGAGAGAAAGGGAAGGGGACAATCTCCCTTGTTTGGATAGAGATTTGAAGAAGGGAAGGGGAGGGAGAGGGATGGATCCATTTTCCCTCACTTTTTAATAAGCTTGATCCTTCCAAATTTGGAGAGATTTAGAAGAAATATTGATCACACTTTTCCCCTTCCTTTCTCTTTCCTTCCCTTCCTCCTTTCTCCCTCCCCTCACTTTCTCTCATCCAAACATAGCCTAAGTGGGAGGGAAAAGAAGGTGAAGGTGATGAAGGGGAAATAGAAATGATGAATTTTTCCTCAAAATCTCTCCATTGTAGGAGAAATCAATTTTTACAAATTAATCCCTCCATTTCCCTTACCTCCAATTCATTCCCTTCCTCATTTGTTATCCAAATGAAGGAAATTTCATCCCTCCCTTTCTTTCCATTTCCTTCATTCCAAACATTGGAAAACTGTGACRTGTTTTTAATTACAAATATACTCAGTGTTATACTTATATAAATATACTCCCTCTGTAACGCAATAAAAACAACAATTAAATTTTCACGCATTTTGAGGAAAAGATTTAACATAGTAAACGACCAAATTAATCAAAATCGTTTTAAAACAATAAACTTATCATCCTATTTTTCATTGTATTAAAATTATTTAGACTAATGTGCTCGTTTACATTGTTAAATCTCTTTCTAAAAATACGTGAAAATTCAATTATTGCTTTTATTGCGTTACGAAGGGAATCCAATGCAACACTATTATTAATCTTATTTTAATCAAGTCACTTGTTCTTATTATATGAAATTTTATCACTCCAAAGCTACGCTACATTCTTGAAGTTTTAAATAATTTGCAAGCAAGTCCTTTTCATGTATCATTCGAGAAACTCTTTTTTTTTTTCCTCATAACTCCAACATAAATGTACTGTCGCCGTTTTTTTTTAGTTGCAACAGGGGTATTCTTTGTAAGTATTTCATGTGTTACAAATATAAGTATTTCATGTGTTACAAATAATACCCCTGTTGCAATGCTGGATGGGCAATGAACCAAGTGCATTGATAAGAGAGGAAAAAAAACATACATTTGTTTTTGTTTTTTTTCCCTTCTTTCTGGGTAGGATTAGTTGAAGCGTCAATTGCAGACCAACAGCTTAGACTCCATTGGAATCTTTAAAGAGCATCAACCACATTGCCATGGTTGACGGCTTGAAGTGCAAAACATCATACTTCATGTATCATGTATACGCTGCCCGCCCGCCCACTGCCCTCCACCATAAGCAACCTCTAGACGAGGAAGCACTTGACCTAACATAAGACGCTTAAATGTGTGTAACGCTATAAGTCTATTACAAGTGAATAGCTCCATGACATATTTACATGATAACACAAAATTTTAAATTGAACATAACGATGGAAAAMAAACTTGGATGCAAACTAGTTTTAGTTGGTAAAAGRCTTGGAGGTGGCATTCATGTATTCAAATCAAATCGTGTAAACTACTTGTTGTCCATTGTCCGATGCTCCTGCTTTCTARAAATCGAAGCCAAACAGGAAAAAGATGTTCAGAAATGATGCAGCATTTCTACGATGCAATCTTAAGTGAAAGGAAATGGAAGTTGAGAAAAGTATCAAAAAAAAAAAAAAATGAAACAATAACTAGTTGCCTAGCTAGCACTACCACTCCACTTAAGTATTACTTTACTACCAAGATATGGCAGATTGATGTCCCCCTCTATCACCTACTACTTAGACAATGCATAGTATGTTAAAACCCGAATTTTCAAAAGAAAACGTAAAAATCATACCCTGATTTGCTCATCCATACATAGTAACGCTGCAGGCCTGCAGTTTGATGCTAGTGTTTCAGCTGCATACAAATCCATAAGKTGCATAGCGTTAGGAAATTTAGAGGGCAAGATTCAGCCACAAACCAAACTCATGAAACACCGACGAATTGAATGTGAATGACKTTTAATAACAAAAATAATTAATGTAAATGTGCACACGAWTTCAGCTTTTCAACAAGTAGTCTGAAAACACAAAATACAACCATTACAGTTCACAAAGAGATATTAAAACAAACGATTACAGCTAAAACACACATAGACGCACATTAATTRCATCACAGTTCATAAAACAGCCCAATGTCAACACACAATTCACAGCCTTGTGTACATAGTACGTACTATGTGCAGGGTATGAAAAAATGCTCCACTGGCCAATAGGGGCATTCAGTGTCATGTCTAAGCATCATGTCAACTTGTAGTCCATTAATAACACCATTAATACATCTATGTCACTAGTGGATGAGGCAGCTGAAGATAGGTAGACTAGCTAAGGAAAGGGTAGAGTGGGAGTGGCAGTATATACCATGCCCTTTCTAGACTCTGGTTAACAGGAATTCAGTAGGCATTATCTGTTTACTTAATAGGGAGAAATTTACCTATCACTATCTACTTCTCTAGTTACCTAAGTTTTCCGGTTACCCTGAACATCACCATCTCTTGTTACACAACAGCGCTAAGAGAAATGAAGACATCTAATATAGCTCCAATAGACAAGGGTAGGGGTGGGGCTAAGGCAGGGGAAAGGAGGAGAAGGAAGAAAGAACAAGAAACTTTCTAAAATTAGATTTTGACCTAATAAAATAATAAATCCAGAATAGAAACAACCAAAATTAAGTATTTATGAACAGTTGGATGCAAACAAAAATAATGTATAGTTGCTTTGTCATTATAGGCCATAACTTTAGCAACACTTCCAAAATTTTAAGGAAGATGGACTATTGCTTTCTGAGAGAAGTACCACATAGAATAAGTTTACATCAAATAGTCCTAACCTAATTATTGATTCATGGCTACAAATAAGAAGATACTCAAACAAAACCAAAGGGCTTTAGAAAGTGGACTGAGGACGTTAGAAATTCATATGAACTCCTAGTGATATATGTACTAGTTTGATAGGTGATTCCCAACCAAACAAACAACCCACAACGRCCTATGCAAAGTGCTTCTATGCAATCATGAGTTCARGACTATGAAGTTTAACCAAAATTTACAGCAGTCTTAGTATTAAAGCTCAACTGCAGCAACTCCGGTCAACTAAGATGATTTATGGCACACTGTCATTGTGCATACTTCATAATATCATGACAAATGTATTAATGTAACTAAGGGTAGTCCTCCAGGAAAACATATATATCACAATCAGTGACAARGAAGTTTATCCCTCCTCAACTTTTAATGTTGATCGACTTTAATAATCAAGAAGACCTGCATGTCACATTCAGGATTTGCAGTTGACACAATTCAA
>SNQN01001310.1:60505-71642 GCA_008642245.1 Bassia scoparia
GCAGGAATTAGTTTCATAACACATACAAAGATATCATAAGGGAAGGAAAAAAGGATTGTTGCTAAGCTTCCTTACTAAGTACTGAAAGTATAATGGTGCTAAACTTATGTTGATTATTGTATTTCAAGGTAGCAGTGTAGCACACAATAAACTATGGACTATAYAGCTCCAGTATTGTACTACTATTGTGCTCCAAATTCCAAGCCTAGGGGTTTTAAAGCGAGAAAAGCCAATAAGAAAGTTCAATAGGATAAGAATGAGAACTGATCTAGGCTTTGTTTGGTAGGACAGAAAAAGGCTGAAATGATCTAAAGTGGAAAGAAAATATCCAGGTTCCTTTCTTTGGTGTAGTTAAAGTCACTACTCTTAAATCTATTTCAGTTAATTCTCCCTTAGACTATAGATTCTCAACCGACAAAAAAAGAAGAGTTCCTCCCAACTGCCAAAAAACCACATGCAACATAGTCAACTCCATTTTTTTGGACAAATAGCTTTAAATCTGCTGCTGCTGCTCTCTCTCTCTTTCTCTCTCTCCCTTCCTCCCTCTCTCTTTGCTTTCAAAATTACCTACCACTTTTCTGCACCAAAAAATTTGATACTACGTATAAGGAACTCCTCAAGGCAGCCTCAAGCTCCACCACGGCACCACCCATAACAAATCTAATAYACCCTCCCTTATCAGAACGTAGTACCCCAAACAATATATGAACCAAACCACTGTCCTTGTGCAGCCATTGCAGGATACCCAGAGTAGGATACAAAGCCTGAGGGCCACTGCAAGGCATTACTTAAACCCTCTCTTTTGTCCTTGATTTGGCCACATCGGAAGAAAGACACAATGAAGAAAAAATCACTACCTAAGTCTGTCAGCCACTAGTTCTGTGTCATGCTTGCAAGCAATTGGCTGCCACCAGCAGCAAGGCAAACTAGACTCTCCACTGTATATGATCCAAACAAAAGGAATTGTATTTTTTGATATATTTGACAAGCAAGAGGCATATATAATATACACTATCTATTGGCAACTGGGAGGTTGGAAACTTAGGTGTCAATTTYTCATTTAAAGTTGTAAACAGTTTCCTGATGTAGCTCTTACAGAAATATATTGGGCTTGTCGGTTGAAACAGCTTTTAGTAATTTGAAAACAAAAGTAGAAAATGGCAAACCACATAAAATGGATTTACAACTTTCGGCTTTAATTTTTATAAAGATTCAAAATCAGAAGACCTCTGCCATASTTCCACCCCCCACCTARGACCTGTGTTCCATTTTGCAGCAACCCTGACATCTTCCACCACCACTGCTCAAGATTAGGCCTGAGATTATATAACAGGAGGAACCATGAAGGAGTAACAAGAATAACAGATATAAGAAACACTACAGTATGGTATTGGAGGAAGTTCAGGCAACAATGTCAGCAAGAGAGAAAAAAGATAAATGGTGGAAGTTCAGGAAACATATAATGTGAATGAGGAAAGAGTGAAAGACAATGAAGATGAAAGGAGGAAGTTTGAGCAACATATAATGCCACCAAGAAAGACAAGGAGGATGAAAGGAGGAAGCACCTGCCTTGATATTCAATAGACAATTATAGCGATGAGGGAATAGTGGTGGCATTGCTGCAGCAACTTAGAAGGGCTTATGGTGGTTTTGATGAGGAGGAAGTGATGGGGTTGTGGTTAAGGTATCGCACTGTTGCTGAGAAGGGGTCCATTATGGCTAGAGAGGGGAAGGGGAAATATCTTTTCTGTTTCCCTATTCTAAGCTTGTAGTGTAGGCTTTTTGTTAATTTTTTTTTTAAAAATTAGAATGGTCTAATCTACTTGTGCGTAAACTTTCTGAAGATTAAAGTTGCAAATTGTTTAGTATATTATTTGTATACAATTTTTAATAATTATATATAATCTCAGAAATTATTTGTTTACCGAACCTAACATGACTTAAAAGCCAAAGTTTAGAAGAAAAGGGCCTCGCTGCATAAGGCTAACCCACTCATTCTCAAAGATAAGAAGAGTATCTCTTTGAAAAAGTCCAAAGAGAGATTGGATCTTTAAAGGGAGACCATCATAAGATAGCATTGTGCACATTATTATTATCAAATCATCACTTTTGGAAACAGTCTACGAAAGCTACCCTACATTATAAACGTGACAAGAAAAGATGATATGCTTTCATTGGTAGTGATAATGTTGATAAGTCTATCGACGATGGTGGGCTGACTTTGATAAAGATCTAACATTTTTTAAAATATTCAACATTCAAATCCTAGAAATTGGTACGCGGACTTTGAGATTCAAACCCCTTTTGAACCTTGGTTTTTAAGTCACTTGTGCAACCTAACTCATCATCGTGTTGTGAACACCATTCCATCCATTCACTTAGAGGATTGAGATGAAATCATTTCCTACCAAGGATTTAGACATTAGATTTACCAATATTTTTGTGAAAGATCCAAAGGATGTTTGATCTATATACAAATGAGATGCCCAAGATGTGAGAACGTAGTGGAGATGCATTGGGTTATATAAGGAGTCTATGAGAGTTCTCAATCTATGAGCTGGGATAAGAGAGTGCGTTAATGTTACAAGATTCTCACAATGCATGAATTCTATTTATTAATTTAGACCCTAAACTACTGTAAAAATTTCTTCTTGAAGTATGTTTTAATGTTAATCATGTACTTTGTAGATTGAGTTTTATTGTAGTAGACTATTGGCTGTATAATTTACCTTTTCGTTTCCCATAAACCTCCTAGTTGCAAATTTTGCCTTTTTACAATAATTAGATTTTTGAAGTTGTTCAATTGTTGCCATTCTKATTTTTTATCACTTAAAGATTACCCATTTTCAAGAATTGTCAATTGATGCGTCATGATAGATTTATAGGCATCTTATTTAGTACTCCCTCCGTTTTTTTAGATGTTACATACCATTTTGAAACAGTTTTTAAGAGTTGATTGAGTTGAATAAAATAGTTGAGTAAGTTGGGTAAAAAGTTGAATAAGTTAGGTAAAAGAGTAAATGTGTGAATGAAATTTTATGGGAAATAGTAATTTTGGGTGAATAGATTYGGTAAAATAATYAAAGTTGACTTTAGAAATGAGTAATTCATTAATGTTAGAGTAAATAAAYTAGGTAAAAGGTAAAAAAGTTATTTTTAGTTTGGTTTGGAATATCTATTTGAAAACGGTCCAAAGAGGAAAGCAGAACATCTAAAAAAACGGAGGGAGTACATAACATGCATTAGTAATGAAGCGGGCAGCTATCAAGCATGATATGAATATAGTAATCCCTCTGATCCAAATTACTTGCTACATTTTCTGTATTTGGATGATTTATTTTACTTGCTACATTTCTATTTTAAGTTTATGGATCCCACTAGTTATTCACAACTTTATCCTTYCTTTTTGTCATTTTCCACCTTTTAATTACCACAATACTCCTACTAACTCACATTTTACCARTCATTACTTGTAGTCCCTACCCACACATGTGAGTTTCCTTGATCTTTGTGTTCAATGTAGCAAGAATTAAGCATCAGAGATAGTAGGACTATAGTTGTTCAYATATATCCATTGCCACCAACAGTGTCGGGGTATAAATAGTTTTACATTGGACAGAAACAAGTGAAGCAGAAAAAATTAAGATAGCATTTTATCCCATGAACTTCAACCAAATCTTATCCTATTATCTTATAGTGCTTGTTAGATCCTCCTTCGCCAACTTGCTCATTAACTGCGATGCACAAAATATTCAAACATTTTTAAAGTACAACTGCATTGGAAATGAAAGGGTAAATAAAACATTTGTACATTTCTTTTCATAGGAGTATAGGGGAAGTAGAAGTCCTTGTTTATTGCAATGCGATTAATTGGTTAAACCTAATCATAAAGAACACATATAAAAAAAATAAATATCATATTAAAAAAAAAACAATATGTTTTTTCTTATATCAATCAAGCAATCAATCAGAGTCTTATTCCCATAAGTGGGGTTSGCTAACATGAACCAAAAATGATTATTCTGAGAAGTCATCCATATAAATTTTCCTCCTCCACTCCCTACGATCTAGAGCCTCGATCTCTTGCAAATCCAACTCCTTCAAGTCTTTTTAARTCCTTTCCACCAAGTCATTTTCAGTCTCCCTCTACCTCCTTTAAAATCTCCTTGATCTTACTTTTCCACTCTTCGCATCGGTGCCTCTTCAAGTCTCCARCTTACACGCCSAAACCAACGCAAACGGTTTTCCCTTATCTTGCTTACAATATCTGCGACACCAATTTTCCCACAAATAACTTCATTTTTTATTCTATCCCGTAGAGTATTCCCACACATCCATCTCAACATCCGCATCTCAAAGACCCCTACCTTTTGAATGTACTCTTTCTTYGASGCCCAACATTATGTACCATAGAGCAGCAATACTAGTCTAGTATCAGTTCTTGTAGAATTTTCCCTTCAACCTTAAAGGGATGCTTCAATCGCACAACACACTCATATCCGCTCTCTATTTAAGCCACCCTGACTTAATCTTATGAGCCACATCTTCYTCAATATCCCCATTCTTTTGGATGATTGACCAAAATYCTTAAAGCATTCACTCATGGCGAGATCATTTCTGTCTAACTTCACCACTCCATCATTTGTCCCGCGTTGTGAGCTTGTGACCAAAACGACATTCTAAATACTTTGTTTTGCTCCGACTTAGCTTAAATCCTCGAGATTTCAACCTTTGTCTCCATTGCTCCAACTTGGCATTAACCCCGGTTTTAGTTTCATCCACCGATACAATATCATCCGCAAATAACTTACACCATGGTACCTCATTTTGGATTGGCCTTGTCACTTCATCTATAACCAATGCAAAAAGGAAAGGGCTCAACGCCCATCCCTGATGCAAACCAATTGTTATAGGGAAGTCCTTTGTCCATCCATCACAAGTCCGCACATTTGTTGACACATCTTGATACATGTCCTTAACTAGGTTAATATACTTTCGGGGAATATCTTTTTTCAACATTGCCCACCAAAGTATATCTTTTGGCACTTTATCATAAGCCTTTTCTAGATCGATGAAAACCGTATGGAGGTCCTTCTTCCTCYTCCTATAATACTCCATTATTTGCCTTAACAATGAATTGCTTCCATTGTGGATCTCCCGGGCATAAAACAACCAAATTGTTCAGATATGCTACTGCATGTCCTTATCGATAATCTATTACCCCTTCCCACAACTTCATAGTGTGACTTATAAGCTTGYTTCCTTGGTAGTTCACCCTGTGCACCATYTTTCTCCCCCTTGATTCCCCAAGACCTCTTTGGCCACCTCTTAAGAAACAATTCTTCATTTTCAACCAAGTTGCATCTGGATCTACCTCACCATCCCAATTAGCCTCGTCGATCACTTTTTCGGTGAAAACCTTAACATTTGCATCCTTTAAGGTCCACCYTCTTATCCTTGGCTCCCCTTGACTACGCTTCTTTTTCCCACTTTCTTTCAACCGAATAATCAACACCAAGAGGGTAACCACACTCTCTCCTGGGATGACCTCGCAGTTTACGCAGCTTTATCTATATGCCCTCCTTGTGAGCCGAAAGTCTATTTGAGTTGCATTTGCACCGTTTCAAAAAGTTTTGAACTGGGAATTGCGTTTCTTAAACCAAATATTAGCCAAAATTAGATCATAAGATTGAGCGAAATCCAAAATAGTCTCTTTGTGGGCCATGGGCGTCTCGTTGCCCATACCCAAAACCTCCATGGGTACTCTCAAAGCCATCACGCCTTACCCCAACGTGTCCATTTAAGTCTCCGCCAATGTTTTTTCTTATATATTGTCAAGAGTTTAGAAAAATTTCATTATAGGCGAWCACTGTCAAATTTCCCTATMACATGACTTCATGGAACTATGGAATTGTCGGGTTTTGAAAGAGTTCAAAAGCAAAAGTATAAGTTTTTCAGTATTTGAAAGTTTGATTTCTGTGAATATATTAAGCAACCAAAGGAACATCATGATGGACTGATGTCTTTCGAAAGCCGCAAATTACCTCTAGTTTGAAACTTGTAGCCTTTATGTAGCGGCATGTCATGAAATTGACATTAGAGGATTTAGAGCTAGTATCTGCTATGACCTTTATATGCAGTGTTTTTAGAAAATGAGGCAACCCCATTGTTTTATGAGACCTGTGGAATCTCTTACGTAGGTACCTAAACAATCGTTTCATGTAGTCTACAGGTTTCACACGCACACGCAGGATTAGGTGTTAGGTCTTCATTAACGCAAAAGAAGACTGCAAAATTTTCTTAACAGCTATAAAAAGGCTAAAGGGAGCTTAGTATGTCATCATCATGAGAGTTAAAAAGTTTTCAATAACTAGGCGACATGGGAGAGAATTGGGATACTCAATAACCCAAATAAGTGCTTTTCGTATGGTTTTAGCTTTCAAATTGAGGTGTCAGTTCAAATGAGTTTTGTATTGTTATTGCAGGTTGTAATTTAGGCTTGACCAAGCTGCTAATTACTTCATTATCGATTGTATCCATTTCACAGAACTAAATCATATCAGTTACARACCCTAAACCTGTCTTTGATGGGATTCATATTGATTGTGTCATTACCGTAGTCATTGCAACTAAAACCACACAAAAGGGTGCTAAAACTATACACGACTTCCTGAATTATCATCCACATAAACAATGAAAAACAATTGTGAGAAAACAGAAWATAAAATTCAAAAACTTGAAGAAAGGTCAAGGAATACTCCATTTACACTACAAAAGAATATCACATAATCATCTCCATCACATGACTCTAAAATGTACTAATTGGCTGTGATAAGATAACACATACCTGAAGTATCTCATTTAAAGAAAAGCAGATAACCTTGCACCACCTAAGTCATAAGACATGCAGCTTCAGAGATAAAACACCAACGATTGATATAAATTTGGTTTTTTTTTTCAAAAAGAGATTATTTTCCCTTCAGATATCAATGCCCATCTAAAATAGGTATGGAGACACACATCTTCAGTTCCATGCGATGAAATATAAACTTCTTCTCAGCGATAGTGGAACTGCTGCATCATCTGAAATTGCACATAAAAAATCCAATGTGAATATCAGAGTTGCATGATAGTTGATCATCCATATTACATAGGATCTWAAATTCAGAGAGCATATTCTATCTTCATCAATGACTAACCTGAATTGCATCCAGTTAACTAGTAAAAAAAAAAAATAATAAATAATAAAAAGACAATGGAGAGTGATATGTACATAGAATCACAACTAAATAGAAGACAATGATCCCATAAGACCTCAGTACCAACAACAGAACAATTTGTCGGAAAATAGATTTCTGAGACACATGAAGAAACCAAAGGAACTTAATCAATGTATGCATATTTTCTTCTATTGAATTCCTGCTTCTTTTATATTTAAATCTTCCAACATCTCCCTATTCCTGACCTGTACTTTATACAGCCTGTCTCTTATACACATCTAGATGTGTATAAGAGACAGATGTATGCATATTTTCTTCTATTGAATTCCTGCTTCTTTTATATTTAAATCTTCCAACATCTCCCTATTCCTGACCTGTACTTTATACAGCTTAGAATCACTGTTTTGACTGCAAAGTATACTCTGAAGTCTGAATTCATGTACGATATTAATTAATAACACTTTGAATACATAAAGATTGCAATTGATTTATGTATTACAGATGCCCAACCCTTTACATTGWGCACATAATCCAAGGACTACAACTACATAAACACTTGCCTAGATAATATTGCTATCTGCATTCCAATATTTTATCCACTTCCATGTAATCTGAAGGGGACTGAAAAGGCTGGAAGGGAGGCTGTAACGTTGTGATTTCCTTATTTAGAAAGAGACGGTTTTAACAATTACAATTTACACACCCATTCCGGAAAAAAACTGACTTTAGGCACAGGGGAAATCTGGTGCCAGACAATAGAAACATTGATAATTCCAGCATYAACTACTGACAGGGGAAGAAATGATATAAAGTCTAGAGACAGTTTTAGCAATTACACTTTACACACCCATTCCAAAACAAATCTGACTTCATGCACAAGGAAATTCCGGTGCCAGACAGTAGGAACATTGATAATTCCTACATGAGCTACTAACTCGGGGAGATATAACGTTTCAGCCTGACAATTATAAATGACCGAAGAGTACAACCAACTGTCAGAAGAAACATTTGAGAAGGACATAATCTATGCAACCTTTCCCTGTCTAGACTTAAACTAGAAGCTTTATCCAAAAGGTTCACAATAAATTACAAAATCTCAATCTGCAGTAACTTTTTGCAACACAGCTAAGAATCTAGCTAGGATTTACAGGAGCTTACCACATCTTTGACTTGGAACTTTTGACAAGTGCTACACTTGGCTCAAAAAATATGTGACTTTAATTAAACAATAGTAGATAACCAGATCTCCTCAGATAAAGTGGGTAACATCCAAAACRATGATAAGTTGCTCTTTAAAATATCACCAATAATCACCACAGGAGCAGACACCATCCTCGAAATGGTGGAAGCGATTTATATCTCGGACAACAACTTCTCGCTTAACAACCTTTGATATAAGCTTAACAGCTGCATGACAATCTTCACATATTCTCAAATTTTTAAGAATACGCACAGGACAACCCAATGGTGTTCTAATAAGTGCAAAGGCTAGAGCTAATCTTTCACTATGCGACCACACAAGGCGCTCTTTTTCTTCATCTTCTACGTCAAGCAGAACCACATTGCAATTAGCTATGTATCCTTCTCTGTTGATTTTCATCTTCAACCATTCAAGCATCCCCCTTATCAGCCTGATATCAGGATGTGATGCATCACCAACAGTGAAGTAATGAATATCTCCCTGTATCTCAACCCAACTTAACCCTGGTTCTTTCTTCACTCCTTTCTTTTTCATGCTTTTTCTGACATGGGCCACATGCCCCCATTGCTTTACAGAGGCATAAATGTTGGATAGTAACACATAAGCTGTCTCATCTTGTGGCTCCATTTCAAGCACATGCTCAGCAGCAACTCTGCCTAGCTCAACATTCTTGTGTATGACACAGGCTCCTAGAAGAGCACGCCATGCCATAACACTAGGATCAAATGGCATATCAGTGATCAGTTTCATAGCTTTATCAAGTCTGCCTGACCTCCCCAAAAGCCATACCATACATGTATAATGCTCTACGCAAGGTTCTATGCCATGGTCCTTGATCATTGAGGTAAAATAAGCTTGTCCTTCATCTAATAGTCCCATGTTGCTGCAGGCCGATAGAACACCTACAAAGGTTAACTTGTTTGGCTTACATTCTGTTTGCTGCATCCTATCAAACAATTTTAGTGCCTCCTTTCCAAGGCCATGCATGGCGTATGCTGATATAATAGTGTTCCAAGAAACTTCATCCTGCTTTTCCATCGTATCAAATACTAAACGAGCAGGCTTAATGTTTCCACACTTGGCATACATATCAATTAATGAATTACCCACCACACTATCTTTGACAAATCTGGTTTTAATAGTGAAGGCATGGATCTGCATCCCAGGGTCAGCTGCCGCTAAGCTGGCACATGCACGAAGTGTACTAGAATAGGTTACCTCAGTAGGCAGCATATTGTTGCCAAGCATACCCCTAAACAACATCAATGCTTTCTCCCCATCCCCTAATTGACCATGGCCAACAATCATAGTGTTCCAAGTGACGTCGTTTTTGTTTGATGAGGCCTCAAACAAAACCAATGAGTCCTCCATTCTTCCACACTTCGCATATACATCCATAAGGGCATTGGAGACATATACATTGGAATCAAGGCCAATCTTAATAACAATACAGTGCATTTGTTTTCCCATATTCAAGCTGGCCATACTTGCACAAGCCTGCAACATACTAGCTAGTGTAAACTCATTAGGCATAACAAAAGCTTGCCTCATCTGACAAAAAATATCCACAGCCAATCCACTCTGGTCAGACTGTGCACACCGTGCAATCATGAAACTCCAAGGGATCACATCCTTCTTTGGCATATCCTTAAATACTAGCTCTGTTTCACAAAGGTCTCCAAATTTTGTGTACAAGTCAAGGAGGGCAATGCCCACATAATTGTCCTTCTCATAACCAGTCTTCAAAGCACACCCATGAATACTCTTACCAACAGACACTCCGCCCAAACCAATGCAGGCCTTCAACCCACTAGCCAAAGTAAAATTGTTGGGCATGAAACCAACCCTCCTCATCTCCGAATAAAGTTGCAATGCCTCCTCGAAACAACTATTCTCGGCATAACCCGCCACCATTCCGCTCCAAGATATCATATCCTTATACAAAARCCCATCAAAAACYTACCTCGCAATATCAACAAGCCCACACATGGAATAAGAGTCAATAAGAGCAGTACCAACAAATGCATCACTACCTTGTCCAAGCTTATGAATACAAGCATGGACATTCAACCCRAATTCAGGCCTTTCCATGCTAACAAACAATTTCAAAACAGTAGTGAAAACAAAGGGATTCAACTCATGCCCTTCTTTATGAATCATAGAGAAAAACCCTAAAGCCTCATCAAAGCGACCAGCTTTACCTAAACCCTGAATCAAAGTCACCAATGTAATAGTATTTCTCTCAGACATTTCATCAAACAGTTTACATGCATTGGGCAGTAATTCAGATTTCACGTAAAAGTTGAGCAAAACATTGCGCGCAAAAAGGTCAAGACAATTACCTCGCTTGAGAATTTGGCAATGAATGGCTTGACCTTTCATAAAGTCGTGATTTTGAATACATTTCTGAATTGCACTTCCATAAGCGTGGGGATCGAAACCCCCAAATGGGGTAATGGGTTGGAAATTTAAGGAATAACATTCTCCAGTTTGTTGAGCAACTTGGGTTGAAAATTTGCGCCCTCTTGAAGTGATGTAAATGGGGTTTATTGGGTGGCAATATGTGTTGAGAATCCATGGCAGTTGCACGGCAATTTGGCGRAACTGCAACAGTTTAATCATGCGAGCTTCTAGTAATGTAGAAGAATGCGATTATAGACAACAAGAACAACAAAGAGAGGATGAATTTACATCATGGTGAATTGAAGTTTTATTT
>SNQN01001310.1:71667-86054 GCA_008642245.1 Bassia scoparia
AAGTTATTTGGGCCAATTGTGTGTAATAGGCAATTTCCGGTTTAGATTTTAACTAGACTTAGAAAGTATAGGTTATAAGACCACTCACTATAGTGTGAAAAAAAAATGCTCACAACTCTCTCCTTCCATCAATTTTTTTTACCTTTACCATTTGGGGAATACTAACGAAGTCCGTTAATACTAGAATCGAAGTCCACATTTCGTATGAACTTCAAACATACCTCCAACTTACTTTTCTCATCTAAATTGATTGACCACCGTAATGCATCTGACCACCATCGTTAACCAAATTCCATTCCGTACTCTTGAATCGTCGTCGTAACATGTCGGAATTGTAACCGGAACACATCGAAAGAGTCGCCGGAAGAGTAATTTGGGCCGCCAAGGTTGGACGCCCAACACAGGCGACCAAACCATGGTTCCCACACCTAGAGTAGACGCAGGGACCATGATTCCCACCCCTACATGAGGCGTGATGGTCTTGTATAGCCAGTATGCAATTACATACTATCATGAAAAACATCATCTCCAAATGACAAACATAATGTGAGTCACATAACATAAAGAAATAGTCGAGAAGATATTGGATGAGTGCAGTGGACATAATATCTCTCAGACAGCTCATAACTGTATTTGTTTTCGACCTTGCATTGTCTTCGCACAGACAGAATCCCATCTGCCTTGTATTTGAGAACGTTAAAACGAATTAATGGATGTCGCTATTTAAGTGGGTTTTCTCCTACGCGAGAGAGAGACGTAAACGTACTAGCGTCAGTTTATCAGTGTATTGAAATCGTGTGGAGATCTATGGTTTAAATTCGCCTGAATGGCGGTTGCCAGCCCCTGGACTGCAGCACCAAGCTGCAAGAGTGTAGCTTGATATCTCCAGCGACCAAACGAAATTACTCTTGGCAACTCAAACGACGTCTTCGAGTCAAAATAAATCCCCAATGTGCTGTTTATATACCGCTGTATATGAGCGTAATACGTCTGCTTCCCCTGCGTACCGTAAATTTACAATCTCCGCACATATTACGACGCGAACCAAGTGTAAGTACAAAACGAATAACCGCTTGAATGTAACTATACTGCTAGTGGTGCGTCACTTACCTTCCCATAATATGTTAATGTGAGGTATCTATTTCCGTGGAGAAATATGTAGCATTACTGGTTGGAGCCGTATATAACTCTACCCCTGTGTGTGAGACGTAATTCAACAGACCTGACCACCTGTGGACTTTGATTCCTATGAAGTCGATATAATCGGAAGCGCTTCTAACCACTTGTTTAGCACTCCATTTACATCCTTCTATCTATAAACACAGCTTGATTACCGAATAGTTTCTCGCACAACACATATTTTCCCAAAAAATACACTCTCTTCTCTAGACCTTGCTATTCCCATATTACTTACCAGACATTTTTCCCCACCACTCTCGATTTTATATCCCTTGTGACAATTTTTCCCCATGATTCCGACCGTTACCCTAGACACCTCTTTGCCTTCCAAGCACATCAGGTAATTCTTATAGAATATTAGTATTTCTTAGAATTTATGAAAGGACAATAAGTTCCTTACGATATTTTAACCGTGTGTGTGTGAAGTATATTTTATCAATTTGTAATTAATTATATTTAATTCTTACGGTTAGAATATATTTGGTCTAAATACAAAGTATAGTCCTCCTTGATTGTTGAGGTGAGCATTCAAAACAGCGTTGTATACAACATATTGATCGGTGTTCAGTCCTCTAATCAATGTGTCAAAATTAACAGCTTCATCAGTTACATCACAAGAAAGTTCATCCATAATCAAACGAATGGTAGCATTGCGCGTAGCAGTGGCAGAAGSTCYTGGCATGTCTCGAAACWCTTTTAATCACCTTCCCAATTTATTTAAAATATGTTCAATTTCATGTAATCCCAAAATTGTGAAGCTCTTCAGAAGTRAAGGAAACCTTATTATTTCTAGTTTGTGGTTGCACCGCTCGCTGCAAGTCATTTGTTAGTTTCATCCAATGTTCCTCCCACAGTGACCTCGGATCACTTACTTCTACATTAATATGGTACAAAACATATTTCTCATTTGTGACCCAGTAGCCCATATGGATGCCTCTGTTAATGATGCATGTCACTCATTGTAATCAGCAAGCAAACCTAAGGCAAAACAACACTTATGTAGGATGGGTGAACAACACCGTTAACTTTTTTTTATGTCATCATAACATTTTGCGCCACGAACTTTTNATTAATTCATTTTGTCATATCCTTGATTCATTTTATCATTTTCTGGGTTCAAAATAACCAATCTTAATGTGATGTTGTCATATCCTTGATTCATTTAATCATATCCTATCATAGTATGATTTTGTCATATTTTACACTTTGATTTGCAAAAAAAAAAAAAAAAAAAAAAACAAAAAAAAAACTGCAAAAGGCTCGTGGGGCCCACGTGGGCTGCATTTTGATTGCAGCATTAGGCTACATACAACATTTCTCCTATAAATACTCAACCCTTTCCCCAAAAGGGGATTACTTACACAATTCCCAAAAACTACTCTTCTATCTCTACTTTCTCTCTTTATGATGTGGATTTTCTTAGGATCTCCAATAAAATCCAATATTTGATGGAATATAGTTTAGGGCACTTGAATATTATAACAGAAATTAAAAGAATATGACAAATCAAACGCTTGAATTGCCTAGGAATGAATAAAAATGCTCGCTTACTTTGATCCTAAACAAGGAGTAAATAAGGAGGTGCAATCTCTCTGCTAATAATGGAAATCTCTTCCAAAACCAATGAGTAAAACTCAAAATAAACTCTAACGTATTTTTATTAAAGTGTGTCATATGTATATATACACACACACACACACACACACAAATACCTGGCAAATCGATCAATCAAGTCGGTATCGATTGGTCAATGTCAGGTTTAGGACATTTACATGCCGTTAATTTTCGGTAAACGGGTCGAATTTCTTTGTTCATGACCCAATGTTTTCGGTAACAGGTCGGTCGATCGGTCAAGTTTTTTTTAATGCCTTTTTTTTCTTTCGATGTTTCGCAATAATTAGATCAATTACTAAGGTTTTTGAGACTTAAAAAATGTATAATGTGACTAAACTAATAAGTAGAAATTATTCATTATGGATTTGTCTGAATCTAATAAATCTTATTATTTGCAAAAGATAGTCTAAGTATTCTGGCTTTAAAAGGTAANGTGGAATTGAAGTAACAACGACGGGGGATACTGAAGTTGCAATTTAAACTCTGATATTCTCCAGCTCACTTCAATGGCGGATACATAATGACAATCAATATATTGTTGTATCTCATTAACCCTTCTAGGTTTCTCCCCTTCATCATTACCTTGTGGGGCATTGTCATGAATTACAAAGGTTGCACGATCATGTCCTTTATGAACATATTTATACAAATACTTTACCACACTTCGTGCTGCRACACGTTCAACATTTATATGTGCATTGAATTTTACACAAAGATCCCTATTGTATGGTACCACCCAACGATTGTCGATCTCTCGCCCATTTACAATGACGGGTTCTACATTAGGTCTACGCCTATATTGCACAAACCCATTACTATCGAAAGTAGTTTCATTGTAAAACTTTTTGGGGTAACCTATTGAGCATTTATTGTCCACTAAACAGGGGCCACATGGTCCATGAATCATGTTTTTTGTGACAATTTCAAATGCTACAAGGTCGATATTTTTGTTAGGGATCTCTACACTAATCAGTTCATCAATATCCTTCAAACATTTAGGCTTGTCTTGTTGAGCTAGTGTTAATTAGATATGAGCATGTGGCAGCCCACACTTTTGAAACTCAATGACATGTAAGTCTGAATGAATAGAAAAATTAGTTTAGTATATATCGTATGTATTGACATGACAACTGAAAACAATTTGTGCTTAGATTTTAGCAATGAGGGAAAGAATATGAAAATTATCGGCAAGTACTTATCCAATCTTGTGTTTCTTTTTAAAATCTCGCACGATCTCCTTCAATTTGATTTCAAATGCACGCGCTACAATGTCTGGCCTATTCTCGACACGACGACGAGCATACACAYACAACTCRTTTTCAATTTCTGGCCAATGAGGATTACATGTGAATGTTATGAAGAAWTCAAGAGGACCCATTTCARGCACAATAGCCATTGCATCTTGATAGTGTTGAATCATATTACGTGGTCCTCCTGTAAAAGAAGAGGGTAATATGTACCTCTTCCCAATGGTAGACGCATTTACTTCACCAACTGTTATTGCATCCTGCAGGCCACTGTAGAGGTCAGTGCGTAACTTTCCTTGATTCATCATAATGTAGCTCAAACGACTTTGTTCCATTGCAGCATAACCATCGACCAGAAATCATTGAAGTAAGRGTCCATCTTCTATTAAAGAGTCACCCTCCACAGGTTCACCATTTTCATCTATCATGTCATGTGATCTAAAGGCAAGGTGCTCTCTCATAATTACTGAATTTCTTTTAGTGTTTTGAKATCCCACCTTAGGTATAACATATGTCCACCCATCAGTACCATATGGAAACAATAATGGGTATTGTAGAGGCATGTAACTTGGATGAGTTTCATTAATCCTCTGTAATGCTCCTTCCTTTGTTTGTATGATGANTCATTTTTTTGTTGTTAAATATTTAAACAAAATACAAATTTTAACAAATAATTAACAACAACAAATTAATAATAAACAAAAAAAAGAACACAATTAATAATACTAAAATAAATAATTATTTTTATAATATATTTCAGAAAACATAAAATTAATTTAGGAGGAAAATTACCTTGCAATTGGAGGCAATTAAGAGAAAATTATTAAGATTTAGAGATTTTTGTTGATTTTCAAAGTGTGTGGAAATATAGCAAAATGGGTGTCTATTTATAGAGGATGAAAAAATATGACCATTGGTGATTTTTTTTTTAATTTATAACGGTCGAAAAATGCAAAATACAAAACTAACCGTTACAATTTACTAGAAAAAATCTGATTGGTTGAATAAATCCACCTGCTCAGGTGCAGGGGGTACGTGTTGTTTTTTTTTTTTTTGGCTTTTCGCAATACCAAAACGATGCGTTTTGGTTAATGGGCTAGCATACCCATTACAAAAACACGTCGTTTTGGTTGTGGGAAAGGCAAAAAAAATTACATTTTGCAGCTTGCAGTGTGGGCCCCACGCGTTCACTGTGCTTTCTCCATTTGCTCAGCATTGGAGCGTTTCTTCGAGCGATCAAATGAGAGCATTTTATGCTCACTGCTACAACCCACATGCTCACCATTTTAGATCAAATTTTTTCCATTGAGCAAATTTTCACTCATTGTAGTGGTTGCTCTAATAGAATGGTTATAAACTTATTAAAAGAAACCGTTTTRTGCCTAGTGTTTAAGAGGATAAATAGCTAATAGCGTGTTCAATTACCCAAATGGTACTAGTTTTTTATGCACGCGATGCGTGCGACTTTATTTCTATCTTATATTGTTTTAGTGTTTCGAGAAGTTTATGCATGTGATTTTRTTATAATTTATTATTGTTTTTCCAAAAATCTAGTCTTGATTTTTTGAAATTAAGTCTTGTTTATTTTATGAGATAAAAATAAAATCATCATCAAGTTGCACATAAATTGAAAAAACATTGGTCAATTACTATTAACTGTAGTCTCGTTTTTATTTATGTATTGAAACTCAACATTTTGTTTTACTTATGTATATCTAATATCTATTATACGTGTTGCAAAATACTAAAAAAAATCGATGGAGAGAAAAAAAAACACTAAAACATAGGTACTTGGTGTAAAACTAAAACCTATTTCCCCTGTTATTCGTAGTCATTTTAACCTGTATCCCTTATTTATTATAAAATTTTATCCATCGTAATTTTTTTTCCACTTCATTTATATGAGAGTCAATTTAAACATTCAATTCAATAATTTTTTGTTTTACTATTACCTCATTAGTGATGAGAAACTTTCTCTTTTTAATTTTATAATTTGAGTGAAGTATGCTTTAATTTGATCCTAATTTATTTTGTTTTTATGTTGATTACATGTTACATATTTGGCAATGTTTTTTGAATTATATGTAAGATTAATTGTGGAATTGATTATGTTACATTTGACAATTTATTTGAATTTTGTGTTGACTAGATATATAAGTGAAAGGTACTTTTGTATTTTCCAAGGGGGGACACCATTGCTCCCCCTTGAGTGTTTCCAACGTGTTTGTTTTATTAATTTTTTTTTTCAGAAGAGCCAGAAGTTACTCTCTAACAATCTGAGTTTTGTGTGGATGGTATGAAATTTTGCCCGGGGGAAGATCACAACAATTTCAACACGTTGGTTGCCTTTTTGAAA
This sequence comes from Bassia scoparia, assembly GCA_008642245.1. Lineage (NCBI taxonomy): Eukaryota > Viridiplantae > Streptophyta > Magnoliopsida > Caryophyllales > Amaranthaceae > Bassia > Bassia scoparia. Next base: position 78,064 of record SNQN01001310.1, read on the forward strand.
ATAAGCTTGGGGCCTCTTTTGGTACGTGAAATGGTCTGCAGGTTCTTTTGTTATTGATATAGCTCCGAGTTGTAGCGCTTGGAGCTCATTTTTCTTTGCTATTGGCTAATTTCCCTGCAGGCTTGCAACCACGTATATCTATGGGATTATAATAATACTATATATAAATATATTATATATATATATATATATATATATATATATATATATATTATATAATTATCTTTATATCATAGCAATAATTCTAAGATCTGAATAACTCCCATGCCAGCATTGAACTATATATTATGGCCTTAAGGTTTTTGACGAATTATAATTATAAACCATCGCATGAACCGGATGTTGTGTGAAATTCAGTGGTGACGTGTTTTACTGAGTGCCACCCACAGAGCCTGCCTCGGTATGTTTTGGGCCCACGCAACCAGGGTATAAGTAGCAGTAAGCACGCAGAAGATAACAACAACAATGCATGCAGTTGGTCTCTTTCCCAGGCAAAGTTCACGTTTTGTTCTTTCTTCTTTCTTTCCCCTCTTCTTGGATGTTTGGAAAAACTTGTTGCATTTCGTTTTTTCTGGATAAAATAAATAAATGGGAATTTGACTCGTTATTGTTTAAGTTTGATTGTTTGGTGAAAGTGTTTCTTGATAAACAGTTGGATGATCGCTAATGTGGGATTCAAGGGCTTTCCTATTACTGATCCCAAATTGGCGAGATGGGTACTTGTTGCTGAAGATATTTGCTTTAAAAATTCACTGCTTTCCTATTCTTTTCGAATTGGTTTCTAACAGCTTGTGCTTTATCTTATCATTTCTTATTGCATTGCACGATTGTGTTTTAAACACTGAAGTAATGGGTGTTTCTTATGTTATTGTCGCGAATTGGTTCAACTTTTAGCAAATGACAGAAAGTATTGATTTGAATATGAATGTAGTTTTTCCAAGGTTTTTGATTTACCAAGAATGGTGTTCACTGAAGAATTCATTAGTCTCAGTAAATTGGTGAATTGTCTGTTCTCGAGCTAGAAAACTTAGTGTGTATTTATTCTTGATTGTGTCGATTTTTGGTTTAGTCTTAGGATATTGTCATATTATTGACATCCTAGTCCATCCTACTAATGCTAGTCTTTTAAGTACCACATGTAGTAGATTTCTTTGTTCAACTTTAGTGTGCCATCTTGTTTCTCTTTATCCATCTTATTACTCTACTTAACTTGATGCTTTTAGTTACTTGTAATCAAGTGGCTCGTCGAAGGAGCCAATATGGATTGAGTTTAGGCTTAAAAATATATGGCAAAATATATTCAAGGAGGCCAGTATCCTGGACTGATTGCAGTGTCTAGGTAAGAGTTGTGTTTGTTTAGGGTGGTTTAGGGGTCTAGAATGCTCATGAATCGTAAGTGTTGTGTGCTATGTTTGTGATTGTCTTATGTTCTTTTGTATTGCTGCTGCAGAGTTGCGTGTTTGTTGTTTGCTGCGAGGAATGCTCGTTTATGTGAACGGTTGATGTTTTTTATGCTGGTATTTGTGTCTGAGCTGTTGTTGCTGCAATTGTCCGAGTTGCTACTGCAGTTATTCATGATTCCATGAGAATTCTATGACGCAATGTTCATTAGGTGTGAAGTAAGAATCTGTGTAAAATATACCAGAATTTGGGTTGATTAGTTTGATTTAATTTTATTATTACAATGTATAGTTCATAAAAATGTAATATATTTTTTTATAATTAAATATAATAATTATAATTGTCAATTTAATATTTCTTTTTATTTGGGCTACTAGTATAAGTAATTGTGTACAAGTATATGTGAACTCTTGATTAGTCAATATAAAAAGCAAAAACAAAGAAATTATAAAAAAACCGTTATAAGTAACCATCATATGATGTGACATAACATATAAGTTCTTTAGGTAACCATCAAAGCCAAAATGTCAACGGAATATAAGGTACATTGTAACCAACATTTAAGAAAGTGAGTTACCAATAACACTGTTAATTGTAACCATCATTTTGTTGGTTACAAATAAATTGACTTTAGGTAACTGTCACAGAGGTAACCATATCGATTGTTGGTTACCTAAAGCCAAAAATGATGGTTACCACTACTACAAAAAGCATCAAAGAAACCATATAAAATAGACCAAAGAAATCGCAATAGAAGAGGTTTCTATCTCAGTGGTCTCTTAGTCTAAGAGAACCAAATTTAATGTGTGTTTTTTTTAATAATTCAAAGAGACCAACTTTAAACAAAAGAGTCTTCTTTGAACATCTGTAATATGAATTATTTAAAACAAGGAATCTTATTTTAAAGAAAGTGGTCTCTCATGTAACACTAAAAACCACTATTGTTATAAAATGGTTTTTACATACATCAAGATACCAATTTTTACATATAAAATGATTCTCATTTATATTATAGAGATCACTTTTATTGAAAATGGGTTACTTTTGTAGTAGCTAAAAACCTCTTTTCCATTGATTAGATCAATTTATTCATTTATTGTGTTATTGAAATTCGTATATATGTATAATTTGTCACAATATTTAGTACAATATATACCTATACCTATTGTATAAATGAAGATTCTCAAACCAAATATTGCTCCAAAAAATTGTATTTATTTATATCAAGTAAATGTTAATTCACAATAACTTAATAATTGTTACAAAATTAGCATTATTTACATCAAGTGCATAATTTAACAAAAAGTATCTATAAAACAATTCTAAGAATATACATTTCATATTCTAAATAAATAAATAAGTACTAGAAATTGTTTTTCCAAAGGCATACATATTTTTTATGCTATCAAGTTTTTCTTCTTCATGATCTTCATTGATATCCTTTTCTTTCAAGACGTAGTTGATCAACCAGACTCTGATGCTTGCGAGTAAGTCTTTACACCTCCTTTCGAAATACTAATAAAAAAATATAGCATGTTTCTCAGAAAAAAAAGAGAGTATAACATTAGTCCATTGTTATGCAGTTTGTCCATAAAAATAAATCATAATACAATCAATAAAATGAGCACATTAACTCTAAATTACCAATATGCCTACGTACACAAATCGAGAAGAAATGTCGACATCATCTCCTTTGTGTTTTGCGCAACTCCATGTCTCCTCATGAAAATGGCTTCTAAAACTGTATAAACATATTGTCGGATACAATTCCTAGATTAGAAGCTTGTTTTTCGATCATTAATTACCTCATTCAATCATGCCAATCCAAAGAACAATGTGTGCTGTGTGATAATGAGATTAAGTCATAAACATGTGTAATAATTGAGTAATTCGCATCAAATTTACTATAACAAAAAACAACAAATTGTATTAATTAAATATTGTAGTCCTGGTATCCCCAATCTTTAATCAAGGACGCAATGGTATCTATTTTATATTTTATGCTACTATACGAATAGAACAAATACAGGTCCAACTCATACTTATATAAAGAATAGAATTGATTTCGAGAACATAATAGATAAATAGTCAAGGTTTTGTCCTTAACATTCACTGTACAATAGTACTACTCTTATTCCCATTTGGGTGTCTTATCATTCACACTATATACATGTATTATTATCCTTCTTAGCATCTCATATACTTCGTAATAGTTGTTATTATCTCGTTGTATATAAGATAAACCTTTTAGGCATTAATGATACTCTTGCAACTCTTAAAGAAATTTCAAACAAAAAAATATGCGCAACAACTGAAGAATATAAGATTTAAAACAACATCAACAGAAATATAAGAATATGCCTACATCAACAGAATCCAAATAGCAAGGAAAAATATAAGATTAAAACAACATGAAGAAATAATAATTCAAACAAAAGATGCAGCAACAACTCGACACAAACATTCCAACCGGTGAAACCAATTAGAGTAATTCAAACTTAATTATATGCCAACATCAATATAAATGCATCAATTATCAACACAAAATAGTATCTTCCTCGAATTTGACGTATTCTCAACGCCACAAGCCTGTGTTTCGCTGAGTGGAATTCAAAACTTTATTATTCAAATTCAAAAATTCTACAAATTCAACTTCATAAAGCTCCTCAAAATACAATTGGCATGAACTTGGATTATCTCTCAATTAGACCGCAATTTAGTTTATTGAATTTGAATGCAATAGATAGTTTGTGGTAGAAAGTAGAAACGGTAGAAGAGTGAATTGGAGTACAGCGACTGAATGAAGAACAAACTGTCGATACATGGCAGTTTTTTTAATTTTTATTTTGGGTTAATAAATTAATTGGGCTTACCACTTACTCCTAAGAAACATATTACAAAACAATGATTTCTATTGTTTTAAAAACCCTTTATTTTAAAAGTGTTTCATCTATAAATTAATCTAAAAAACCTCTTTTAACTTAACGATGACTTGATTTTTTTCATGAAATCAAAAGAGTTTTGAACCTATTTTTACTACAAGTGATCTCTTTGATTTTTGCAAAGAATCTCTTTGTGAATAAATGTGATCACTTTATTTTAAAAATCACTGGTATTTTTAAGGGAAATTCTATTTGGTAGACCCCATTTTTACTATTTCTACATGGTAAGATTTTTGAAAAATTTGAGTTGTTTAAAAATTGGGTCTACCATATAGAATTCCTGTGCACATTTTTTTCAAAAAGCTTACCATAGAAAAGTTAAAACTGGGGTTACCGTGTACATTTTTTTTTCAAAAAGCTTACCATGAGAGAAAAGTAAAACTTGGTCTACCATATAGAATTCCCATTTTTAATTGGTCTCTTTGCACCGGTCTCTTTTACCATTTTTGTAGTAGTGACCTAAAGCAACTTTTCACTAGTGGATATAATTTGTTATCATATCTTTGTTACTTGGGTTGTTATGAGTGTCACTTAAGATAGTTACAAATAGTGTGTGTATAGGTGGCAAAAACAAACACGAACACGAAATAACCGAAAATCGACACGCAAAAGGGTTTGAACAAGAAGATTTAAACGAAACCCCTTTTTTACCGAACCCGCAAACCTGTTTTAGAATGTTGACCGACCGTTACCGCACCTGATCGACCGATTTATCCAGTATAAATCTTATTAAATGTTTTCAATTATGACAAATCACAAATATTAGTCAAAGTAATAAATGTAAATACTGCAAAAGTTCAGTTGTTCCAATAAAAAGGAAGCAGAATGAGTAGTTTCAATAAAAAAATTACTAGCGAGTATGATCAAATTATGTATTTTTTACCTTTTAAAGCCAGAATACTTAGACTATCTTTTGCAAATAATAAGATTTATTAGATTAGACAAATCCATAATGAATAATTTCTACTTATTAGTTTAGTCACATTATACATTTTTAAGTCTCAAAACCTTAGTAATTGATCTAATTATTGCCGAAACATCGAAAGAAAAAAAAGGCATTTAAAAAACTTGACCGATCGACCGACCTGTTACCGAAACATTGGGTCCATGAACAAAGAAATTCGACCCGTTTACCGAAAATTAACGGCATGGAAATGTCCGAAACCTGACATTGACCAATCGATACCGACTTGACTGATGATTTGCCAGGTATTTGTGTGTGTGTGTGTGTGTGTGTATATATACATATGACACACTTTAATAAAAATACGTTTAGAGTTTATTTTGAGTTTACTCATTGGTTTGGAAGAGATTTTCCATTATTAGCAGAGAGATTGCACCTCCTTATTTACTCCTTGTTTTAGGATCAAAGTAAGCGAGCATTTTTATTCATTCCTAGGCAATTCAAGCGTTTGACTTGTCATATTCTTTAAATTCTGTTATAATATTCAAGTGCCCTAAACTATATTCCATCAAATATTGGATTTTATTGGAGATCCTAGAAAATCACATCATAAAGAGAGAAAGTAGAGATAGAAGAGTAGTTTTTGGGAATTGTGTAAGTATCCCCTTTTGGGAAAGGGTTGATATTTATAGGAGAAATGTTGTAGTAGCCTAATGCTGCAATCAAATGCAGCCCACGTGGCCCACGAGCCTTTTGCAGTTTTTTTTTTGTTTTTTTTTTTTTTTTTTTTTTGCAAATCAAAGTGTAAAATATGACAAAACATACTATGATAGGATATGATTAAATGAATCAAGGATGTACAACATTCACATTAAGATTGGTTATTTTGAACCCAGAAAATGATAAAATGAATCAAGGATATGACAAAATGAAATTAATGATAGGATATGAACAAACTCATACTAATATGGTGAAATGAACCTAGGATATGGTAAAATGAATCGAGGATAAGACAAAATCACACGTAATCATACTATTTTGTAAAAAAAAAGTCAAACGGACCCACCGCGAAATGACGAAACTACCCTGGGCAGCATTCCTAAATGCTGCACTGGGCAGCTTCTATAAGTGCTCTATTTATAGAGTAGAAGAGAGTAAATAAGGGAGTAATGTTGTATGCAGCCTAGTGCTGCATTCCAAAGCAGCCGCGTGGCCCACGAGCTTTTTGCAGAATATTATTTATTTATTTTTTTTTTGTAAATCAAAGTGTGAAATATGACAAATCACACTATGATAGGATATGATTAAATGAATCAAGGATATGACAACATCACATTAAGATTGGTTATTTGAACTCAGGATATGATAAAAATGAATCAAGATGGAATGACAAAATGAATTAATGATAGGATATGATTAAATGAATGTAGATATGACAAACTCATACTAAGATGTGTGAAAATGAACCTAGGATATGGTAAAATGAATCGAGGATATTACAAAATCACATGTAAATCACACTATGATTTGTAAAAAAAAAACGTCATACGGGGCCACCGCGAAATGACGAAAATACCCTTGACAGCATTTGTTAATGCTGCACTGGGGCAGCGGTATCGTGACTCGTAAATAAGGTAGTGTTTGGGAATTGTGTAAGTGACCCCTTTTTGAGAAAATGTGTGAGTATTTTTAGTGGTTTTTTAAGAAATCCCCTAAGTCACGTGAAATCGTGACAAGTGTCGCAATCTCGTAAAATGGGCCTAAAGGCCTTTTTGGTGTGTTGGGCTTGAATGATAAAACCCAATTGTGAGTTAGATCTTTTTGTTTAGGCAATTAGGGTTCTGAGACCATGGTGTACATTGCATTGGGCCATTTGGCCTTTTGTGACGTTGGCCCATTCTGAAGAGAATGACCAGGTTTATTGGGCTATAATAGCTTTATTTATCCATAAGAGTAATTTCAAAATAATATTTTATCCATACAAACTTTATTTAATCAATCAATTAAAAAGTAATTGCATTTGGTTTCTTAAGTAATTATATGTTTTTTTCAATCGACTATTAGAAGAACAATTCTATTGATAAAACAAGTAATTTATCTTGATCATTATACTCCTTCCGGTTTTTTTAGTTGTTGCAATTTTCATTTTGGGATGTTTTCAAATAATTGTTCCAAACCAATCTAAAAATAACTTTTTTTACTTTCTACCTATTTTATGTTACTCTTATATTAATGAATTACTCTTTAAAGTCAACCTTCATTACTTTACCCAATCTATTTACCCAAAATTATTTTTTCTCTAAATTTTTCATTCACACATTTACTCTTTACCTAATTTACTCAATTTTTTTTTATCTAAGCTACTCAACTATTTGTTTTAACTCAATCAACTCTTAAACACCGTGCCAAATGAGTATGAAACATCTAATAAAAAACGAAGGAGTACAATACTGTATTAGGGCAGTTGTTATTCATCATGGTAATCTCATTTAAATTTTGTGATAACCCACAATTATCATTTAACAACCTTATATATGAGGTAAACACAAGTCAGTACACAATTGTTAATGTCATCCACTATAAATGATGCTTTAATTTCACTTGTAATGTCGCCAACAAACACACACGAGTTTAGGATAATGTCGCAATTTTTTTCCCCAATAGAGTAGTTCATTCATAAGATCTAACCATAAATTTCGGGCTTCGTTACGTCATATTTTCACTAACTATCTCTATTATATAAT
>SNQN01001310.1:86079-99235 GCA_008642245.1 Bassia scoparia
GTATTTTCCAAGGGGGGACACCATTGCTCCCCCTTGACTTATATAATAGAGATAAGTTAGTGAAAATATGACGTAACGAAGCCCGAAATTTATGGTTAAGTCTTATGAATGAACTTACTCTATTGGGAAAAAAAATTGCGACATTATCCTAAACTCGTGTGTGTTTGTTGGCGACATTAACAAGTGAAATTAAAGCATCATTTATAGTGGATGACATTAACAATTGTGTACTGACTTGTGTTTACCTCATATATAAGGTTGTTAAATGATAATTGTGGGTTATCACAAAATTTAAATGAGATTACCATGATGAATAACAACTGCCCTAATACAGTATTGTACTCCCTTCGTTTTTTATTAGATGTTTCATACTCATTTGGCACGGTGTTTAAGAGTTGATTGAGTTAAACAAAATAGTTGAGTAGCTTAGATAAAAAAAAATTGAGTAAATTAGGTAAAAGAGTAAATGTGTGAATGAAAAATTTAGAGAAAAAATAATTTTGGGTAAATAGATTGGGTAAAGTAATGAAGGTTGACTTTAAAGAGTAATTCATTAATATTAGAGTAACATAAAATAGGTAGAAAGTAAAAAAGTTATTTTTAGATTGGTTTGGAACAATTATTTGAAAACATCCCAAAATGAAAATTGCAACAACTAAAAAAACTGGAAGGAGTATAATGATCAAGATAAATTACTTGTTTTATCAATTAGAATTGTTCTTCTAATAGTCGATTGAAACAAAAACATATAATTACTTAAGAAACCAAATGCAATTACTTTTTAATTGATTGATTAAATAAAGTTGTRATGGATAAAATATTATTTTGAAYTTACTCTTATGGATAAAATAAAGCTATTATAGCCCAATAAACCTGGGTCATTCTCTTCAGAATGGGCCCAACGTCACAAAAGGCCAAATGGCCCAATGCAATGTACACCATGGTCTCAGAACCCTAATTGCCTAAACAAAAAGATCTAACTCAACAATTGGGTTTTATCATTCAAGCCCAAACACACCAAAAAGCCTCTTAGGGCCCAATTTACGAGATTGCGACACTTGTCACGATTTCACGTGACTTAGGGGATTTCTTAAAAAACCACTATAAATACTCAACACATTTTCTCAAAAAGGGGGTCACTTACACAATTCCCAAACACTACCTTATTTACGAGTCACGATACACGCTGCCCAGTGCAGCATTAACAAATGCTGTCCAAGGGTATTTTCGTCATTTCGCGGTGGGCCCGTATGACGTTTTTTTTTTTTTACAAATCATAGTGTGATTTACATGTGATTTTGTAATATCCTCGATTCATTTTACCATATCCTAGGTTCATTTTTCACCATTTAGTATGAGTTTGTCATAATCCTACATTCCATTTAATCATATCTAGTATTAATTCATTTTTCATATCTTGATTCATTTTATCATATCGAGTTCAAAATAAACATATTAATGTGTGTTGTCGATAGTCCTTGATTCATTTATCATATCCTATATAGTGTGATTGTCATATTTCACACTTTGATTACAAAAAAAAAATAATAAATAATTTCTGCAAAAAGCTCCGTGGGGCCCACGCGGCTGCATTTGGATATGCAGATAGGCTGCATACAAATTACTCCTTATTTAACTACATCTTCTACACTCTATAAATAGAGCACTTATAGAAGGCTGCCCAGTGCAGCATTTAGGAATGCTGCCAGGGTAGTTTGTCATTTCGTGGTGGGTCCGTTTGACTGTTTTTTTTAACAAATCTATAGTATGATTTACGTGTATTTGTCTTAGCCTCGATTCATTTTATCATATCCCTAGGTTCTTTTCACCATAATATATGAGTTTTGCTCAATATCTATCATGTAATTATTTTGTCATATCCTTGGATTCATTTATCATTTTCTGGGTTCAAATTACAATTTATGTGATGTTGCATATCTTGATTCATTTAATCATATCTATATAGTTGATTTGTCATTTACACTTTGATTTGCAAAAAAAAAAAAAAAAGAATAACAAATAAAAAAACTGCAAAGGCTCGTGGGGCCACGTGGGCTGCATTTTGATTGCAGCATTAGGGGCTAACATACAACTTTCCCTATAATACTCAGTCCCTTCCCTCAAAAGGGATTACTTACACAATTCCCAAAAACTACTCTTCTATCTCTACTTCTGCTCTTTTTATGATGTGGATTTTCTTAGGATCTCAATAAAATCATATTTGATGGAATATGTTTAGGGATTGATATTATATAAGAAATTAAAAGAATATGACAATCTAACGCTTGATTGCCTAGGAGAATAAAGATGGGCTGTACGTTTGATCCTAAACAAGGAATAATATAAGGAGGTGCAATCTCTCTGCTAATAATGGAAATCTCTTCCAAACCATGAGTAAACTCAAAATAACTCTAATGTATTTTTATTAAACGTGTGTCATATGTATATATACACACACACCACCGACTCACATAACCTGGCATATACGGATAGTCAGTCGGTTCGATTGGTCCAATTCAGGTTCGGACATTTATTACATGCCGTTAATTTTCGGTAAATGTCGGTCGGAATTTCTTTGTTCATTGACCAATGTTTTCGTAACTAGGTCGGTCGATTCGGTCACGGTTTTTTTTAATGTTTTTTTTCTTTCGATGTTTCGCAATAATTAAGATCAATTACTAAGGTTTTTGAGATTAAAAAATGTTAATGTGTAAACTAATAAGTGAAATTATTCATTATGGATTTGTCTGAATCTATAATCTTTATTTATTTTGCAAAAGTATCTAATTATTCTGGGCTTTAAAAGGTGTAAAAAATATCATAATTTGATCATACTTCGCTAGTAATTTTTATCTGAAACTACTCATTCTGCTTCCTTTTTAGTGGAACACTGAACTTTTCTGCAGTATTTTACATTATTACTTTTGCTATATTTGGTGATTTGTCCATAATTAGAAAACATTTTTAAGTATTATATGGATAAATCGGTCGATCGGTCGGTAACAGGTCGGTTCAACATTATATAACAGGTTTGCGGGTTGGTCAAAAAGGGGTTTCTGTTAAATATTTGTTCATAAACCCTTTTGCGTGTCGATTTTGGTTTATTTTCGTGTTCGTGTTTGTTTTTGCCACTATAACACACAACTATTGTACTATTTAAAGTGATCACTCATAACAACCCCAAGTAACAAAGAATTGATAAAATTATATCCACTAGTAAAAGTTGTTTAGGTCACTGAACATAAATGGGTAAATAGGAACGGTGCAAAGAGAGCAATTAAAAATGGGAAATTCTATATGGTAGACCCAGTTTTTACTTTCTACTGGTAAAGCTGTTTTGAAAAAAATGTACACGGTAGTACCCAGTTTTTAACTTTTTCTACATGGTAAGCCTTTTTGAAAAAAAATGTCGCACGGAATTCTATATGGTAACCCCTATTTTTAAACACTTCAAATTTTCAAAAATCTTACATGTGAATAGTAAAAACTGGAGGTCTACAAATAGAATTTCCTTAAAAAATACAAGTGTTTTTAAATAAAGAGTGACTCCCTTTCACAACAGAGATTCTTTGCAAAATCAAAGAGATCCCTTAGTTTAAAATAGGTTTATAAACTCTTTTGATTTTCTGAAAAAATCCAAGGGTCCCTCGCTTAAGTTACAAAGAGTTTCTTAAGATTAATTTATGATGAAACACTTTAAATAAGGGATTGTGTGTGAAAACATAGAAATCATTGTTTTGTGAATATGGTTTGCTTATGGATGGTAGTGGTAGCTTCCATATTATAATAATTAACCCAAATATATAAAATTAAAAAAAACTGCCAAGTATCGACATTTGTTCTTCAATTCAGTCGCATAGTATCTGCCAACTTCACTCTTCTACCGTTCTAATTTCCTACCCACAACATCTTATTGCATTCAATTCAATAAACTAAATTCGTCTAAATTGAGAGATTATCATGCCAAGTTCAGAATTGTTTTTGAGGAAGAGCTTATGAAGTTGAATTTGTAGAATTTTTTGAAATTGAATAAAAGTTTTTGATTCACTCAGCAATCAGCTTGTGCGTTGAGAAATCGTCAAATTCGAGGTAAGATACTATTTTGTGTTGATAATTGATGCATTTATATTGATGTTGCATATATATAGTTTTGAATTACTCTAATTGGTTTCACCGGTTGGAATGTTGTGTCGAGTTGTTGCTGCATCTTTTTTGTTTGAATTATTATTTTCTTCATGTTGTTTTAATCTTATATTTTCCTTGCTATTGTGATTCTGTTGATGGTAGGCAATTTCTTATATTTCTGTTGATGTTTTTTTAATCTATATTTCTTCATGTGTTGCTGCATCTTTTTGTTTGAAATTTCTTTAAGAGTGCAGAGTATCATTAATGCCTAAAAGGTTATCTATATGACAAAGGATAATAACAACTATTACGAGTATATGAGATGCTAAGAAGGATATATAACATGTATAGTGTGAATGATAATGACACCCAAATGGGAATAAGAGTAGTACTTATTGACATGAATGTTAAGGACCAAAAACCTTGACTTATTTCTATATGTTCATGCGAAATCAATTCTATTCTTTATATTAAGTATGAGTTGGACCTGTTCTTGTTCTATTCGTATAGTAGCATAAAAATATAAAATAGATACATTGCGTCTTGAATTTAAAGATTAGGGGATACCAGGACACAAATTTAATTAATACAGTTTGTTGTTTTTTGTATGTACAATTGATGCATTATCAATTATTACACATGTTTTATGATTTAATCTCATTATCAACACACACATTGTTTTTTGGATATGGCAATGATTGAATAGTATTAATGATAAAAAACAGCTTCATATCTAGGAATATCGTATCGAATATGTTTATACAGGTTTTAGAAGCTCTTTCATGAGGGACATGGAGTTGCGCAAAACAAAGAGAATGATGTCGAATTCTTTCGATTTGTGAAGTAGGCATATTGGTAATTTAGAGTTAATGTGCTCATTTTATTGATTGTATTATGATTTATTTTTATGGACAAACTGCATAACATGGACTATGTTATATCTTCTTTTTTTTTTTGAGAAACATGCTATAATTTTTTTATTAGTATTTCGAAAGGAGTGTAAAGACTTATCAAGCATCAGAGTCTGGTTGATCAACTAGTCTTGAAAGAAAAGGATATCAATGAAGATCATGAAGAAGAAACTTGATGCATAAAAAATAGGTATGCCTTTGGAAACATTTCTAGTATTATTTATTTATTTAAGAATATGAATGTATATTCTTAGAATTGTTTATAGATACTTTTGTTAAATTATGACTTGATGTAAATAATGCTAATTTTGTAACATTATTAAGTTATTGTAATTAACATTTACTTGATATAAATAAATAAAATTTTTGAGCAATATTGGTTTGAGATCTTCAATTTATACAATACGGTATAGGTATATATATGTACCTAAATATTGTGACAAAATAATACAATATACGAAATCCAATAGCACAATAAAATGAATAAATGATCTAATCAATAGGAAAAGAGGTTTTTTAGCTACTACAAAAGTAACCCATTTTCTAATAAAAGTGATCTCTATAATATAAATGAGAAATCATTTTATGTAAAAATTGATATCTTTCATATATGTAAAAACCCATTTTATAACAAGAGTGGTCTCTTTAGTGTTACATGAGAGACCACACTTCTTTAAAATAAGATTTCCTTGCTTTTAAATTAATTCATAATTACAATGATCAAAGAGATCTCTTTTGTTTAAAGTTGGTCTCTTGAATTATTAAAAAAACCACACATTAAATTTGGTCTCTTAGGCTAAGAGACCACCGAGATAGAAACCTCTTCTATTGCAGTTTTTTTGGTCTATTTTACATGGTTTCTTTGATGCTTTTTGTAGTAGTAATGTCGTGATTCATTATCCAACCGCAAACGATGGCGCTCATCAAAGGTTATGTTATCTATCTTTTGAGTTCGTTTGAACAATAACCTTCGTTTAGCTTCCAGTCTCGCTTACTTATATCTTAATGTAGCTTCGTGTCTATCAATAATAGGGTTCATATCCATCCTAGTGAAAGAAAACAAAGGAAGGCTAATATTAGTATATGTTATAGGAATATAGTATCCGTGCTGTCATCAATAATTCAAGCGGTAGCACCTGATATATATTTAAACATCGATACTAACCATACATCAATTTGGTATGTCTCCTCTATGTACATTTATATTATTATATGATTTTTTTATAGGTCACATATCTTCATCATAATTGATAGTATTCAAATCTAACATGTTGAGTGTCTTTAAATCAACTCTGAATAATAATTCAATACATCAAATTACCTTGAAGCAAATTTGTACGTGTTGATGACAAATGATCGACGATATGAAATTGTTCTAGGTTGAATATACTCTGCAATAGTGTATGTGGTGTTATATTAGTAGTATTAAAATATTAAAACCATGGAGTAAAAGAATTAAGTCAGAAAAGATCAGACTAAGTAATTCAAAAAGGTTGGAAAGAAATGACTGATAGTATGTAAAACCATAAATAATATACGATCATCTTATTTATAATGTAAATTATGAACAATTTTACATCTATATTATTAAAAAGATATTTCGTATTAATCAGACATCATTAATAATGTACAATATATATCTAATATAAATTAATCATAGATCATTAATGTACAATGTATATAACTAATATATATTAGAAAATGTCAGTTTTCATTAGTGGCTAATATAACATGAAGTAACANTTAAAGAGTCACCCTCCACAGGTTCACCATTTTCATCTATCATGTCATGTGATCTAAAGGCAAGGTGCTCTCTCATAATTACTGAATTTCTTTTAGTGTTTTGACATCCCACCTTAGGTATAACATATGTCCACCCATCAGTACCATATGGAAACAATAATGGGTATTGTAGAGGCATGTAACTTGGATGAGTTTCATTAATCCTCTGTAATGCTCCTTCCTTTGTTTGTATGATGATGTCTCTGTCCCTTAGTTGTTTAGTTCCATRACCTACCAACAAAGCTACAATCTCARACRACACCAGATTTAGCTTTTTAAAGCTTTAAAAGAAAGCGTTTTTTGTAAAAGAGCTTTCATTAATATGATTTCAAAACGTTTKTGAAAAAACTCTGTAATTTCATTACTATTGAAAGCGATTTTAAAACTAATGCTTTTATTATGTATAAAAGACAACGCCTCACCAAAATGCTTTTAATAAAGGGTTTTCAATAGAATTTTTGATTCAATTATAAGCGTTTGTATACAAAGTTCTTTCATTAATTTGTTTTTCAAATTGTTCTAAAGAAAATTAAATAAAGAAAACATGTTAACTCACCTGACAATATTTGATTAATTGCAAGAGAATTTCTCCCAAAAAGAAAAAACACTCTCAGTTCGTTCTTTGCTACATACTGCTACTCCTTCGGTCAATCTCTCTATTAATTGACGAACCCTAAAAAATAATTTCAATCTCTTGAATCTCTTCGATCAAGCCTCTTCCGTCTGACAATCATCTTCTTGAACTTACTAAATTTATTCTCGTAAYTTTCTTTACTTATGTTCTCGTTTATGTTTTGGAATTGAATTGAATTTMTTGATTAATTTTGCATTTTTCAGGTTGAATTGAATGACTTTAAGTTCGTTATTATGCATTTTGATTTGTGGTATGCTAATTCGATTGAAAAATGATGTTTAGGGTTGATAAGTTGCACCACAATTGAATAATTATTCAATCGAGTGGAAGGGTATTCGAAATTAAAGCCTTTTCAGCATTATTATAAGGTTTGTCAATCTCCCTTTAATTACTTGATTATTTTCTTTACTGATGTTACATGGTAATCAAAATTAAATTGATGAAATAATTGAATGGGATGGATGAAATGAGATTGAATAATCGAGTTTGAGGGATCTTGAGGGATAAACTTACCGTTAGTAACTCATGTTGAAGCTCTTTGTTAGTAGTTCATAGTTAGTTCTAAAATCTAGGTTCAAGCTTTTGTCATAGCTAGTTCTAAAATCAGGCTTGTGGCGTTGAGAAATCGTCAAATTCGAGGTAAGATACAATTTTGTGTTGATAATTGATTCATTTATATTGATGATGCATATAATTAGTTTGAATTACTCTAATTGGTTTCACCGGTTGGAATGTTGTGTCGAGTTGTTGCTGCATCTTTTTGTTTGAATTATTATTTTCTTCATGTTGTTAATCTTATATTTTTCCTTGCTATTGTGATTRTGTTGATGGTAGGCAAATTTCTTATATTTCTGTTGATGTTGTTTTAGTCTTATATTTCTTCATGTTGTTGCTGCATCTTTTTGTTTGAAATTTCTACAAGAGTTGCAGAGTATCATTAATGCCTAAAAGGTTTATCTTATATGACAAAAGGATAATAACAACTATTACGAAGTATATGAGATGCTAAGAAGGATTAATAACAACATGTATAGTGTGAATGATAATGACACCCAAATGGCAATAAGAGTAGTACTTATTGTACAGTGAATGTTAAGACCAAAACCTTGACTTATTTATCTATAATGTTCATGGAAATCAATTCTATTCTTCTATATTAAGTATGAGTTGGACCAGTATCTGTTCTATTCGTATAGTAGCATAAAAATATAAAATAGATACATTGCGCCCTTGAATTTAAAGATTGGGATACCAGGACAACAATATAAAATTAATACAAGTTTGTTGTTTTTTTTATAGTACATTGATGCAAATTACTCAATATTACACATGTCTATGACTTTAATCTCATTATCACACAACACACATTGTTTCTTTGGATATGGATGATTGAATAGGTAATTAATGATCAAAAAACAGAATTGTATCCGACAATATGTTATACAGGTTTTAGAAGCCACTTCATGAGGGAGACATGGAGTTGCGCAAAACACAAAGGAGATGATGTCGAAATTTCTTCTCGATTTGTGTACGTAGGCATATTGGTAATTTAGAGTTAATGTGCTCATTTTATTGCTTGTATTATGATTTATTTTTATGGACAAACTGCATAACAATGGACTAATGTTATACTCTTCTTTTTTTGCTTTTTTTTCTGAGAAACATGCTATAATTTTTTTTAGTATTTCGAAAGGAGGTGTAAAGGGTTGATCAAATACATCTTGAAAGAAAAGGATGTCAATGAAGATCATGAAGATGAATAACTTGATAGCATAAAAAATGATGACCTTGAAAAACAATTTTAGTATTTTTTAATTTATTTATTTAGAATATGGATGTATATTCTTAGAATGTTATAGATACTTTTGTTAAATTATGACTTGATGTAATGCTAATTTTGTAACAATTATTAAGTTATTGTAATTAACATTTACTTGATATAAATAAATACAATTTTTGGACCAATGTTTGGTTTGAATCTTCATTTATACAATACGGTATAGGTATATATGTACCTAAATATTGTGACAAAATAATACAATATACGAAATCCAATCACAATAAAATGAATAAATGATCTAATCAATAGGAAAAGAGGTTTTTTGCTACTACAAAAGTAACCATTTCTAATAAAAGTGATCTCTATAATATAAATGAGAAATCATTTTATGTAAAAATGATCTTTCATATATGTAAAAACCCATTTTATAACAAGAGTGGTCTCTTTAGTTTACATGAGAGACCACACTTCTTAAAATAAGATTTCCTTGCTTTTAAATTAATTCATAATTACAATGATCAAAGAGATCTCTTTTGTTTAAAGTTGGTCTCTTGAATATTAAAAAAACCACACATTAAATTTGGTCTCTTAGGCTAAGAGACCACCGAGATAGAAACCTCTTCTATTGCAGTTTTTTTGGTCTATTTTACATGGTTTCTTTGATGCTTTTGTGTAGTAGTAATGTCGTGATTCATTATCCAACCGCAAACGATGGCGCTCATAAAGGTTATGTTATCTATCTTTTGAGTTCTTTTGAACAATAACCTTCGTTTAGCTTCCAGTCTCGCTTACTTAATTCTTAATGTAGCTTCGTGTCTATCAATAATAGGGTTCATATCATCCTAGTGAAAGAAAACAAAGGAAGGCTAATATTAGTATATGTTATAGAATATAGTATCCGTGCTGTCATCAATAATTCAAGCGGTAGCACCTGATATATATTTAAACATCGATACTAACCATACATCAATTTGGTATGTCTCCTCTATGTACATTATATTATATATATTTTTATAGGTCACATATCTTCATCATAATTGATAGTATTCAAATCTAACATGTTGAGTGTCTTTAAATCAACTCTGAATAATAATTCAATACATCAAATTACCTTGAAGCAAATTTACGTGTTGATGACAAATGATCGACGATATGAAATTGTTCTAGGTTGAATATACTCTGCAATAGTGTATGTGGGTTATATTAGTAGTATTAAAATATTAAAACCATGGAGTAAAAGAATTAGTCAGAAAGATCAGACTAAGTAATTCAAAAAGGTTGGAAAGAAATGACTGATAGTATGTAAAACCATAAATAATATACGATCATCTTATTATTAATGTAAATTATGAACAATTTTACATCTATATTATTAAAAAGATATTTCGTATTAATCAAGACATTAATAATGTACAATATATATCTAATATAAATTAATCATAGATCATTAATGTACAATGTATATAACTAATATATATTAGAAAATGTCAGTTTTCATTAGTGGCTAATAAACATGAAGTAACACAGCTCAAAATAATTGATAGTTAAAAAATACAACACAAAAGTGTTCTGATCGAATCCAACACTAACCATATCAAATGATTAAAACTTATCTCACAAATAAATAAAAAATAAATAAATAAAAATAAGAGATTTACATTAGATTCCAAAAAATATGTTTAACTAATTGAGATTAAAAAAAACAATGAAACACCACAAAATGTGTACCATTATGCCAAAATCAATCACGCACTAATAAAATGAAAAATCATAAAGAGCAAAAGAATATACAAACAAAAGAGTTTCTCATTGATAGGAGTTTATATTAAAGTTCGATGATTTAAAATGGCATGCCTTAAACCCTTCATTAGCATCATCCTTTGCAAATTATAATAGCTTAGAAACTTTCGTGCTGCAAGCCCATAATTGACGATAAAATAATAGGAATTGGAATTGAAAGCATGCATGTAATTTGAAGAAGAGAACCCAAATTCACTGTGCAATTTGTTTCAAAAAAAAAAATAGCATTTAGAAAATAACGTTTAGAAATCGACCCAACTTCAAAAATCAATTAGTAATTGACCGTTGGGAGTTCACCTAGCTTCCTTTTCTATTTCTCACGTTTGTAAGCTTCGGTGAGAATATTTTTTAAAAAAGGTTTAAACACAATTTAAATCCAACAAAAAAATATGAAGAATTGTCCACCACTTCAACTACTAATCTCCTAAAATTAAGAGAACAAAAAAAATTAAACATACCCCCTCATTCCTAAATAAAGAATTATCAACTTCTGTCTGATCCTCCCACGATCAATGGAAAAAAAAAATGTAAAGAACAACCCTTACATAATCCACATTTGATTTTACGATTTTTTAAATATAACTAAATAAAAGTACCACTTTTACCCAATTTTTAATCCAATTAAGATAAAGTGAGAATAAAGTACACCTAAGAAGGAAAAAATCCTTCAAAAATTACCTTATAAACATGGCCCCAATCCAAAGAATGACAACAATCATGCTAAAAGGGTGATTTCTAGTGTTGTTACCTTTTGGGATGGTTATTAAAAATAAAAAATAAACTGGTAAAATCAATTTTAGGTGATTTTAGAGGTACTTTAGTACAATTTTTCCTTTAAAAAGCATCATTTTTCTTTAACTTAATTGAATTATACTGAATTCGAGTTGCTAACACTCACTCAAAGTTCATTCATTTTTTTTAAAAAAAATTACTGCTAACAATACTACTAAACATATTTTTAATTTTATTTTAGTTTAAAAATCTTACGAAATAGTATTATTGTTTACATTAGTATCTTTACATTTTAATTTTAAAAGTCGCATTTGATCTCCTCTTTTAAAAATTGTRGCATCATGTTAGTGGCTAATATAACATGAAGTAACACAGCTCATAAAATAATTAAGGAGTTCATATATATAATAAGCATTTTCGGCATCAACACAACTCTTTATAAAATAATTGATAGTATTTAAATCTATTATATTGAGTGTTTTTAAAACAACTTTGGATAATAATGCAATACATTAACTTACCTCAAAGAATTAAGTGCGTGTTGATGACAAATYCTCGAAGATATGAAATTGTTCTAGGTTAAATATACTCTGTAAAATAGTGTGAGGTTATATTAGTAGTATCTAATATATTAAAAGTATATTAAAAGTACGGAGTACTTATGAACTAATTCAAAGAAGTTGGAAATAAATGATTCATAGTATTTAAATGTTCTATATTGAATGTTTTTAAATAAATTAACTTTGAATAATGATACAATACATCAACTTACCTCAAAGAAAATTGTGCGTGTTGATGACAAATGCTTGAAGATATGAAATTATTTTAGGTTGAATATACTATGTTACAGTGTGAAGTTATATTAGTAGTAATCTAATATTAAAAGTGTGAAGTAAAAAAATAAGTTAGAAGAGAACTTACTAAGTAATTCAAAGAAGATAGAAATAAATGGTTAGAGTGTATTACGTAGTTTTTATATGAAAGTGAATTGAGAGGGATGGTTTTTAATTTTTGAATTTCAAAACTATTTTTATGATTTTAGGTTTTAAATAACAGTCACAATTTTTGTTGTCTTAGTATTATAGGAATTACGTGAATGGAGGAATAACAAACTCCATCTTTTATTTATTTATCTATATTATTAATTAAAAAAACACCCATTATGGCATTATCCACTCCCCATAATAAGTACCCACTACATACTCCAACTTATATTTTGACGCAACAKATTAAACACCATAGAATCCAACCAAATAAATAGTGTATAAACTCATTTGCCCAACACTATAATCATCAAATCCAATCATGGTTTTATTAAAGCTCATCATCATCATCTGTAAGGGATGCTTGCTACGCAACACTGTTTCATTATTATGCGTAAGGTCCAATTAT